>QVRM01001736.1:0-251404 GCA_003439945.1 Dermanyssus gallinae
TTTTGAAGCCTCCTCCCAGAACACGCGACGAATCGGTAGCATACACGGACTCATTGACCTGGTACGATTGGCTGAAAGTAGCACGAACAAATTTAGACGAAAGGTGCGATATGTACGCCAAGCCCACGGGGTACGCCGTGACAAACCCTCGTAGCACCCCATTATAGCTAGAATACAGTGCATCCTGACGAGACTGCGTCATATCCATATGTCGTATTTATGTCGGATAAAAAGGTAAATGTTATCTACCACAAATTTCACTGTAATCAAATTGTTGTAGAAATGTATGAATCATAGTATTCAAATTATACAAAACAATTAAGTATGCGCACCAATCGTGTTTCAACGATTTCACGTGTAAGTCATACCACTGCGAGGCCTTTATAAGTGAATTTGTTTGCAGTAGAGTAATGTATTGTATTTCAGTGCACTTCACAGCAGGGTAAACTAAAGCCTCGTTATGGTGAACGGTCGTTATGAACCTAAAATTACAATCATGCGCGTTGCTGTAACTCATTCTACTCGGTTGAGCAAACATTTAAGTCTGCATGCAGTATGGCAAGATTAGTACTGACATGTAATAAGCAGTTTAGTAGCAAATGAAGTAACTTTAGTAAAATGATAATTAAAGCATAACTTAACATACACATTCATTATAAATTATACGTATTTCGTGAATGCAAATTAGTCAACGGTTTGTAGCAGGGAATTAAAAAATAAGCACTACAGACACGATCCGTTAATGCCTCTGCAGACTGTTAGAGCACCTGCAGATTGCCAAAATACTATTGTGCCTTCGACACTTCGTTCGGGAGCGGCTTCTATCAAACATTTCTGTCGGTGAAGTTACCACTTACCGTGGGGTGTCAACGCACAATAAGTGTGAAAAGCTGGAAAAAACTTTTTCCCCACGCGAGCCTCCCTACAATGCTAAATCCGAGTTACTTTTGCATTTTCCGCTTAGGAAGTAAACGCCTCGGTTTCAATACTTAACCTTTAATTAGCTTTACAAGACGGACTTGGCATGCGTAGTCATTATTAACGTGGTCACCAAAAGATAAATACAAAAAACTAATATATGTGCGACATTGAAAAGGAGTCTGAGATTAAACGAAAGCAGATTGCATGTTTAACGGTATAACGTGATGAGTGCACTAGGAAATCTAAACGCTTAATTACTATTGATATTGCATTTAAATGAGTAATTAAAATGCACTACTGTGTCTTAAAAAGTGTCTTGTACTAAAAGCTGTTTGGCCATTGAATATGTTTCGACACCCAAACTAGAACCCTTATATGACAATAGCTGTTAATCGCTGCTCGCGTAAAAAATGTGCAGGGCATCCTCCAGACACGAAACACTTTTGAACATTCGATTTGACTGCTTATCGAGAAAGAAACCCCTAGATAGCTAAAATGTCGCGATTAATGAAATCGTCGTCATCAATGAAACCCCGTGTATATATATATATATGGATATTCCCATTTTCAGTGTCCGCATCATTCTCCTTCAGTTTTTGCTGTGACGCCTGAACAGGCCCGGGGTACGCGCACTGAGGGGTTTTTGTCACTTTTCTTCCTCCCCCGCATAGAGATATCTGTCCCTCATGGTCGCTAACTTCGTTGTGGTCGCCGTCGTCACACCCTGATTGGATCGGTGACCAGTGACGACGCCGTGCCATTGCGGCAACGTGACTTCTTGCAGCAGCAGCAGCGGCAGCGAGAGCACTTCCACGGGCAACAGCCAGCTAATTCAGTCGCCGGGGAGAAACTAGACCTCTATCGGCGTTTGTGTTGTGGCCAACCCGGGCCAGAGCCGCCCCCGTCGTTCTCCCGGGCACCCTCCTGCGCGCGCACACACGCATGAATGAACGCGCCAAAAATCATCTAATGGTTTTCTTCTGCTGCGTCCGAGATAAGATAAGGCCCAATGCTCAGTGCTTTTTCCAACGTTCAGCCCATTTTCCTTTTCCCCCCCTCTCTCTCCTCCAGGCTTGCTATTTTCATTTGTGCCCGCTCGTTCTGCCACCGCTCGTGATCATCGCAGTCGCGTTCTCCTTTGACCGATTTATTTCTTTTCGTTTTTTCTACGTTTGACAGAACCCGTCTTGCAATCAGCACGAGAAATGGAATCGTGATGGGCAGTCCGGGACAGATAACGTTCGTATTTCGGTCTTCCTCTTTTCTATATATATACATATATATATATATATATATATATATATATATATATATATATATATATATATATATATATATATATATTGAAAGAGCGCCTGTGTGTCTCTCTCTATGCATATATAATACGCTTTGCACGCATAAGTTACATTCGTCGTTTTTACATTGCTTGAGCTGTCAACTTTAATGTCTGCATCGTTTGCGGGTCCCTCGATTAATGACCGTCGTAGACCGTCCGGTAGCGAACGGTAGTGCGATTCCTAGCTAACTTGTCTTGCACAAAGAACAAAAGTTATTTATAATTTTTTTTACAAACACGACTAACAGTGTAGCAATTAGAGAAGTTTTACATTGCATAAATAAACATGCTGGCAATGTATTCTTAATGAAGTTGCAACACACTTCACCAAACCATCAACATCAGTAACAGCAGGGAGCAGTATGAGCACCAGGAGAAATAGTACGGTAGTAACAACGTAAGCAGCATTAGCAAAAAAGAAATTATCTCGTCGACAACAATAACAACAGTAAAAACTACACAATAACAGCCGAAGGCGACTAAAGGCAATGTTAGGAAAAGGTAGCAGTGTTTACAGATTTTGTGCTATTACTGTTGATTCTTTGTTCTGCCCTTTACGTGTTCTATTTATATTATTTATTGTTGCTCTACAGCAACGTGTTCGATTAGGCTTTTTTTGTTGTTGTTCATGTTTAGTTTTAATTTTCCCTCACTTTGCATTCTGCTTTGTTTAAGGTATTCAGTGAGCGTGCGCTTTTGCAGAATCAGATTACAAATGTGTTAATGTCTATAGAGTATTAAAAACATGTCACGAAAAAACAGATTCGATAGAGCGACTGCGTAGCGGCTACTATAATATCCAAAGTCAAAAACAAGTTAATAAGACAATTAGCAAATCAATTAAAGTGCAAACTTGCCTACATTAGGACAGAGAGAAGAACCGCTAAACGGCAAGGAAGGACACAAGGTATGTACTTTGAACGTTTACTATTATAACCTTCCGCGGAGTAATGCATACCAATCCAAGCCACAATGTATAAACACACGTCGGCAGTGCCGAACATGTTAACTTGCAAGCATGTTAGTGAGTATAAACGATAAGCCAAACATTCGGCTACTCTTTATCACCAAATCCCTTCCACGACTCTTCTCCACAGTATCCAGGTAGCTTGCCTCGAGCGACATTGGTGCTTACATTGTGTTGGAACATAATATTTTAAAGAAAATCAATGAACTTCTCATCTAAATGTAGCCTTACTCCAGATTGTATCCCCCCAATATTTTATAAAAAAGTGGCACAGGTTATAACAGAGCCACTCTCATTAATTTATGCTAGGTCCTACGAAGAAGGTGTTGTGCCTGACGTTTTCCGACAATCTGTAATAACGCCTGTTCATAAAAAAGGATCCAAGTCAAATATTGATAACTATAGACCTGTGGCACAATTATCAATAGCGTGTATAATATTTGAAAAAATTACTTGTGGATCATATATTTCACTTCATGCAGTCTGAGGGAGTGCTTGATGAACAGCAACATGGTTTTACTAAGGGCAAATCTACAGCAACCCAACTAGTTGAAATGGTCCAAGATTGGGTCATTTATATTAACAACAAGAAAACATTTGATTGTATTTACTTTCATTTTTCTAAAGCATTTGACAGAGTAAATCATTTTAAACTCGTACATAAACTAATTGACTTAAATATATACAAGCACACTGTTTTATGGGTATCAAGTTATCTTACGAATCGAAAGTTTTGTGTGCAAGCAAATAACAGTTTTAGTCCGTATGGGGTGTGTCCCTCCGGCGTGCCTCAGGGGTCATGTCTAGGCCCATTATTATTCTGTATATTTATCTTAGATCTTAAAAACGTTATACCCGGAACACTTAAATATGAACTCTACGCAGACGATCTTAAACTTTATGGGCTTTCTGGCACAGAAGCCGAGAGGGGAATATTACAGAAAGCAATTGACCTCCATCTCCGATTGGTGTGCCAAAAATGATATGATAATTTCGGTCCCTAAGTGCGCCGTTGTGCGCCTGAACGAAGACCACGCTTATACACTTGATGGACAAGAGATACCCAGGGTAAACAGCATTCGTGATCTTGGGGTAACGGTTACACCGGAGCTTGATTTTAACATTCACATCACGCAGACTATTCAATCTGCTAGTCTTATATGCAATATGATCTTTCGTTGTTTCATATTAAATGCCCAATGTTTTATATCCGCCTTTATAATAACCTTGTAGTTCCTAAATTCATCTATAGCTGTGAAGTCTGGCGCCCGTATTTAAAAAAACATATTGATGCAATTGAAAAAATGCAGTCCAAATTCCTTCGACGTGTTGCAATGAGATGTAAGGTTGAGCGTAGCAGTCTCTACTTACCACCTATATCGGAACGACACTCGAGAGCAGATTTTAGAATGTACGCACGAATTTCTCAGTCGAATAGGCTTTCCATCTTTTTTAATGTTCGCAGAAACAATCTGCGCAGCACCCAAACCATATCGTCGAAAGTAGTTGCACGTTCTGACCGAATTAATAATATGTTTTCGTGGCGGTTTGGCGAGAATGTTGAAAAATCATGAACTAGTCATATATTCTTATTCTGTACTACCGCATATGTTACGCAAATGGTACTATTTTATCCTATTATCTAGTAAATTGTTTTCTATACTTCTTTTATTGCACAATGTATATATTGAATACAGGACTTTTGTGAATAACTATGTACATAATTGTCAACCCTTTGAATATAATAAAGGAGCACTTGAATGAATGAATTGAATTACATTGCAGTGGCGATTATCTCGATTTGCAAATTTGAAATATCAAATTACACTGCAGTGGCGATTATCTCGATTTGCAAATTTGAAATAAACGTATTCAAACGCTTGCAGTAGTTCTATCAAGTCGTAAATTACTTTACTTAATTCACTTGACTGACTCAAGTGAATTAAGCATTATATGCAACAAACGCAAAGCGACGCACTAGTTAGATGTTCATGTGCTGATGGTATTCGTCTGGTGATGTTCGCACCGTCCAAGAACAGTTTCATTTTATCGGCGACTTCTGTTTCCTGTTGTTAGTAGATCGGGGCCATTGCCCATATCGTCGCCACGATACTGACATAGGCGAGCAGGACGAAGATCCGCTTTCCCCACCGACACTTTTACTTTGGCGCGTTCTTTCGGTTCCGATGCGGGGCTTCCGCTAACCAACGAAAGTATCGCTCGTCGCGTCTTATTCGTGTCCTTGATAGGTTATCTGCCAACTCTCCCTCGTTCCGTCATCTATATTTCGTTTTCTGTGATCATTGATATCATTATGGCCTGCTAATTACTGTATGTATATATATATATATATATATATATATATATATATTCACGTTCTTTGTCGCTCATTGCTGAAAAATATTCTCATCTGAGCATGGGGGCAGCCAGCTGAAATTTCCCAGCACCAATTCTATTAAATTTAGATTCATCAGGGGAAGATTCCTGCTAACATTGGGCTCACCTGTCCGCAATTCTTTGGCTGGCCTGAGACTGGTATATACAATTTTGCTATATATTCGATCTTATATATATATATAAACTAAGACAAATATATATATATATATATATATATGATCTTATATATATATATATATATATATAATATATAATATATATATAAATATATAAACTAAGACAAATATATATATATAAACTAAGCAAATAAGCACACAATGTACTCGCCAAGTCCACCCAAATTCTGGTCGTAAACGTAACCGTCTCTACAAGCAACATAAGGTCACAATATACCTCCATTAAAATGCAATACTCCGCAAGGGATAGGTACACGTTCTGCTATATTAAGTACTTGAGGTTTGCCCATAACAACATAATTCTCCTAAAAATGTCTGTTTCTTATGGACATCAATAGATAGTCGTTCGACTAAATCGATTAATATTTGCACTACCCAGTATACGCTCATGTATGCAAGAATATTCGGCTAAACATAAATCAAATGTACAGTATCCTCGGTTCATTTGCTATCCACTGCGGCAGTGGTTAACACTAACGGACAGAGAGGAAACCGCCAAAAACAGATCAACTTACCTCAAAGCTTTGTCGCACGTCTTGCAATCGGCATTTACGACGCATCATTACCAATTAGAACTGGGCTGCTCAAGTGTAGGTTCCTGAGAGTAATTAAATTCGAACGACCGATATTAATTAAGTGGTGGCTGCAAACGGCAGCGAACGAAACAAATTAATACAGTACAAACATATCCATATTTATGCAGTGTGCGCATATACAATGTTTGCTCACACATATGCTACGTTGATTAATAAATTCTGTTGGAACATCTTAACAAATTATGTCTACACACTGGACGATATTTAAGTAATTTTTAGTTACGCCGCCTTATAAAGGGAGTAAATTTCTCCTTGAGTACATTAGACCTTTCTCTACTACGACTGTATTAATCCATTGAAAAAGAAACGACTTTATCTATCAGGGACAATTCGCATTTAGGGAAAGACGCAGTACTGAAGATGCAATGATTAAAGTTCGAAACTTCATTGGGGCAATGATAGAGAAGAAGAAACAAGCTTGTCTGGACTTTCTTTATTTACAGCAAGCATTCGATTGTGTGGATCGGGTGAGATTAGTAAGTAAATTAAATACTTTGGGGCATGCAAGACAAAATACGACATACTTATTAGAGTATTAGAGTTATTTAGTACGGAATGCAAAACCAAACTTAAACAGCAGATGTGTTTCATTTCGCCGGCTATATTGAAAACATGTGTATTTGGATGAGTCGTCCAGCGCAATTAAAATTGTAATAAACACCGTCACGTAATACGTAGGATGTTGATACACTCATAAGAGCGGGCAAACACTGGCAAAAGCCTTTTCTGCAAATTGCCCTTAATTGTTACAATTGTTGAAAATGTGTAATTATAAAAATGTTAACCTTAATGAGGAGTTATTGCATTTAAATAAACTTGCCGTCCAAAGTACCATAAAAAATATATATATGCAATGTACACATCTGCCTGCATTTGTGAACATTAATTCATCTACATCGTATATATATATATATATATATATATATATACATGAATACAATGCATATATACTTTTCTCGAATGTTTGCAACTACTGTTTTGCAATAGAGCAATTATATTACTGTATTTCATAACATATTTATTACATTCTCAGTAAAATAAGTAGAACAGAGTTGCTCCGCTAGAGACTCTTTTACAACCTTCAGATGTGCCGCAAAGTCATGAGGACGACCTTTACTGCAGGCAAAACAAGAAGCGCTTAAGGTTCTTATGCTGGACAGCCCGCTGTTGAATCAATCACTGGCTAACGCGCCAGAGAGATCAATGCCTGAGCACTGGCTTGATAGATGCTGTTGGTAGTTCTCTAAGGTATCTAACGCCTCTTCTGAGGAGTGGTGATCCTTGACAGCGAACAGCCGGGTCGCGCACTTCTTGAATGGATATGGCAACGCGTGGCCGAGTGACAATACATACACGTGCGTCGCCAGCTCTTCATCGCTCAGAAACGAATCTTCTGTCGATTTGACAACCTGAGCTGCCAAGCTGGTAAAATTGTTAGATGGAAGGTACCACTCAATGAGAAAACTCTAAAGGACCACCGCTGTAATGGGTTTATCGTTGAAGCTACCTCGTCTCGCGAACACGCCCAACGTACTCCAAGAGCGACGCAGGCCTAACACAGCCCTAAATTAAGTTACAGTTTCTACAGCAACTAGAGGGTATTTTTGAAAAGAAAAGAGTTCCGGAAAGCACCCTTGACCTGCACGACATTTTCGTAAGGGCTTGTAAAAGAGCCGAGCGTCGTAACAGGCTCCCAAGAAGATTTCGATCGGTACCACCCGAGTACTGACAGAATGGCAGATAAGATTGTCGCAGCGCAACGGTTGCTTCCTAGGGCGAACCGCAGCTGGAGGAAAAGCGAAACACAATAGCAACTGCATATTGCATTTGAAATACTTGGAACCGCTTTAGGACGAGCTATTAGCAAAACTAGATCCGATAGCAAAACAAAAAAAGCACACAGATGTTGGCACTAATGTCTTTCTGTGGTAGATGACGATCCATCGTGTCAAGATAAAAAGACAGTCTAGCCACATAAGAGAGTCTAAGGAAAAATGCAATCAACTGAAAATACACTATCTCCGCAGAATACAAATCAATTACTATTAGGACGCTCTTTCCTAAGCATCTATACTTTGACCGACAAAACGTTGATGAAGACAACTTTGGTGCAATATTGGACGTCACGGCGACTAAATTGGCTAACGCGGGAGGATGTAAGGCAAGAAAATGCGACTGCGTAACTTTGTAGAGGAATACATAAATGAAGCTTGCCTAGAGCGGCTGAATATGTCTGCCTTTTGGGCTGACAGGATGCACTGAAATTCGGCACTTTTGAAAGAGAGCCGCATGCTCTAGTCGTCACGTATACACAAGATATATCGTGCATGGCTACCACCAGCTTGAGTAGTCCATTCCAGGTCTTAATAGTCATGTAAAACGATTAGTGCCGATGCCGGTTCTGCTCGCAAACATTTTGTGCTAAACATCATGCATTGGCTGTCAGACGTCTCAGCGATCCCTGCTGATTACTTTTCAAGAAGATCGCATTTGGCGTCTTTCGTTTTGTTTACGATACATCATGGAAAATGCAACTTGTGAATTGTGAAGTAAATAAAGTGGTCACATGCACTTAGTAAATTCAAGAAAGGTCTCTTGGTTGGAAGACGTATTGTAAAAGTAATTCCCGTTCGTGAACACCCCGCCGCCTTTTAGTGAGTTGGTGGGTTTGAGGTGAGAATTTCTAGTGGGTAGGTCCTCGGAGCTATATACTATCTTGTGGACATATGTGGATGTCTATGAGAAATAATCTGCCCTCACTCAACATTTATTATACCCATGTGTGTTTATGTTTATGTATATATGTATATGTTCATAACATATATACAGAATATATATATATATATATATATATATATATATATATATATATTAGGCGAGCACTGCCAAGTGTGCAAACGTATTGTAGATGATTATTAAACCATCACAATATGTTCTATATCTCAGACGATATTGCAATCGACCTTCTGCTCGTAGAAATAAGTCTACGGTTGGCTGCCGTTTACTTTTCTTCAATCGGCAGAATAGTTAACAACCCGCATGGAGGGTTTAATAACAGATCTAATGGCGAACACCGACGGGACAGTTAAAATCGCCGAAGACGCCAAAGGTAGGGCGGCCCACTTTTATAAGACCCGAAAGCGCAGAGGCTGATAGAACAAAAGGAAACGTTCCGCTGAAGCTCTGTTCGTCTGAGGGCATTGAGCAATTCGTCTCTGAACAGACTAGGCGCACAGATATACGCGGAAGTATTTTGGAACTCATGTTGTGCAATGATGAGGCTGTGCGGGGCGCTGTCTGCCAAACTCAGCTCTGCGCAATTCTATCATATAAATATATTCTTGGAGATCGATACCTAAGCAGATTTATCCGGGTTGAAGTGTGAAATTATGATTTTGTGAGCTGAAGTTCGAACCACCATATTTTTCTAAGATGAAATATAAAAACCACAAGGCTTAATATTTATCTGACAAATTAAGACTCTTTCTTCTTAACTTGCTCAATCGTACATAAAATTTGCAAACAATTTTTTGAAGTACTACCTACTTGTTATTGAAGTTAAGTCGCCTACTTTAACTGACCTACTCAGCAAGCTTGTGTCACTGATATGTTCAATCGTTTGCTCACTGGCGATGTGGTTCTTTGACTATTTCGGCGACCGCGATTATATGCCTTGTAGTCGTCATTATAATGACGACTGTATTGTAATTATGTACCATCTTAAAATACCATCTTATAGAGGCCGGCAACCTTTTCCAGATTACATCCTCTATTGCTGCACCCTACTCCCTCCAAAAACACGATTTTACATCGCCATTAATCTTCCGCCACCAAGCCTACTTAAGAATGGAACACGTCATCACTCATTTATTGTTTGGAATAGAATTACTGCCCCCATTGCCACCATTCCCGATCTTTCGGCCTTTAAGGGTAGCCTTAGAAAGTTTGTTCCTTCCTTGTAGTTTTTTATTTTTATTTCTTTATTTTTATCGGTGTTCCCTCTTGTTAACGTTTTCATTTAATCTTTATGGACCTTTCTCTAGTCATTTAATTATTTATCATTCAATACCCGCACATTATCTCTGTTTTTGATATTGAATTGTCGTTCTTTTGAAAAGGTTTGTTGTTTATTGAAATAAATCTTATACACGTGTTCTATAGTATTATTAATATTACTACTTCTTTGATTAATTTACTTTTCTTTTCTTTTCGACGCAACGAGCACAAGACCTTCGTTCAAGCCCATGGGCAACCTCCGCAGTACAGAGGCTCTATGCTTTCGAGTGTATTTGCAAGTACTCATGAATAAAGCTATGTGTTTCATTCATTCATTCATCTTATATGCCTTGTACACAAGAAAACAAACACGCGTAATCTAGGTGAAAAAGACTTTTCCTCTCTGTCGGTTTGGTCAGTCTAAACTCACCCGATCTGTGTGCTTAAGCTTGCTTAAGCAATATTGTCACGAAACGACGCGGAAGCAGCAATGGTGACGATATGGTCTACAGCATTCTCCTTTTCTTTCCTTCGTCCTCGTTCTCTTCTTTCTTCTTTTCCTCTTCCTCTTTCCCCCCATCATCATTGTCATAATAACAACAATCATGATTATGATCATCATATGTCGCACTTCTAAGCCCCATTACAGTGGGTACAAGACCAAACGCCACAGTTTCCTGTTGTCAACAACAGTCCCGGTGGCCCCAGCGCTGGCTTGCTGGTTGAGCGGCAGCTAGCTAAATCCGAGTCCGTTTATCTGTCAGTGGATAGACAGACAGATGAATGAGTGCGGGATAGATGGGTAGCTTGGTGGGTAATCGTCCATGTCCGTGCTGTGCAGGTTCAGGTCGAGATCGTCGGCCGAGACAGAGAGAAAAGTATGTTGTGCTTGCTAGCGTCCTCGTTGGCGCTTGACGTCCTCCTACCTTTTGTTTGATTGTACAACATCAAAGGGGGGAGAATCACATCGCTTGGCATCGGATCGACAGACTGGCTGCCTGTCACGGTGTCTCTGGTGGGGGTTGGGGGTTTGCCCTTTTTCCATCTTTACTCACCGCGCCACCCCATACCACGCACGCTCTCTGCGGCCGCAGCAGCAGCAGCAACAGCATCAACGACGCAAACGACATGAGGCGTCGGGGTTCTGCCAGGGTAGGAGAGTCGGGGGATTGGGGTGCATCTCGTAATGAAAATTGAAAACACACTGCTGCGCTGCAACCGTGACGCTATCCGGTCGGACGGCTTCGTGAAGCAAGCATATCGCACGTAGACGAAAGTCAAACGGGCTACTGACCTGCTACTACACACAGAGCAAAAAGAACAGCAAGATTTGCGATGGGAAGGTGTCACTTGGTGGGAGCTTCTTTTACAGGGACCAGGAGCATAGTGCACACTCTATGATTACGGTAGTGTGGGACTCTTAAACCCATTAAAAACCTGGAGGTCCGCTATTTTACATATTTGTGGTATGATAGTGAGTAGTACGAATCTTTATATATAGTGAAATTAGAACGGAACGGAAGACCTTTTTTTAACATGGGGGGGATGGTATTGTACCATCTCTTTTTATTGAGACATCTGTGCTTTCCGTTTTTTTCGATCATGGTCGATTATTCACCTTGTTTAAATTGGGAACCATGAAAACCAATTTAGGAGTGGCCGGTCTGGGCCTCGAACCCATATTATATATATATATATATATATATATATATATATGTCTAGTGAAATTAAAACGGAACGGAAGACCATTCATCCAAGAAAGGTACAAAAATGCCATAATAGTAACAGTGAAGTGTGCCAGATTACAGTTCAGAAATAAATCTCATTGTCAGCGGGTCACCCGCCGCTAAAGCGACAGCAAAACTCACCATTGGCTAGAGAATTCCTGACAGGATCGTTAACATTAGAACGTAGCACCATCATCTGCATGATAGCTATTCGCGAGCATCGGGGTGTCGCTTACCCGAGCAGTTAGAGTTGGGTCGATTTTCCAATTCGATGAGAGACTCCGTTGGTTGTGCAACCGTAAGAAGATTTTCGCGCAGACCGCAGGCAGATAGCCAGTCTGACCCCGATCCGCCGCGACTTTACTCTCAGTGAGGAAGAACAATTACAGGCCAAATGAGGTGATAAGCAGCGGCAAACTCTCGACACTGCATAACGATTAAACATGTCCTGCCGACAGTCGTTTTCACACGATTGCCAAGATCTCCAGTTTACTATATCAAACTTCGTTTGTGTTACAACTTCTAACCAAATGCCGGAACGTCGGAACGAGAAAAGCGTCTAACGCTAAATTGCGCCAATAGAAAACTGTATTAGCCAAATCGACGTCGAAGGAAAGCGGATACGAACTCACAGCTGGGTATACTTATAGTGAAAAAATATGCATATAATAAATATAAAAATTTGCATTGAAATACATATCCACGTCCACCTTGTGAGTTGATTGAAGCATTACGATTAGTAGATTTAGGCTATTTCAATATATCCTCCCGACTATCCCAATAGCGGCGGCTACTAGTTACTATATTTGTGTTCGATAAAACCTGCTTAAAATTTTTAGCATGTTGTTAAATGTTGTTAGATTAAAAATAAAATTAAGTTTAGCTTTATGTTTCATGCCAATATATATATATATATATATATATATATATATATATATAATATATATATATATGCGCACGTGCGTGGGCTAACCAGTGGTATGTGGAAACACGATGGGGTCGCACGCGTTTCATGTTTAATCGTTTTGCTTATCTCTACGGCACGGTTGGGTGCGCCAAATGCAAGCAAGCTTTACCTTTGTTTTATCGATCGAGGAGAGCAAACTCAACATTTGGTCCGCAACGATCTCTGCAAAGTGGCAAACTGGCAACAACAGCGAAGCGAATCGAGTAAACAACGAATGCAATTTCTGAAATATCATCGCATCGTCAAGCCGAACCGGCGTGACACCACTTCAGCGCTACCGAATCCTGGTGGTGTTAATCGTATTGATTAATACGCGTAATGGTGGCGATAATGGAATTGACTAATACACAACGGATGGTCCTAACGGCTCCGTTACTAGTTGTTATTGTTTCACCTGTTGTATCAGCGCGGGGTCAGTTGTTTCTTTAATTTTTTTTATTGGCGTTTGTTTTTGCTGCTGTAATTTGTTATTTCTACAACACGTATAGGGTTAAATAACATACATGTATTATTGGCGGTTGTTGACATAAGACATACCAATTTAACTTAATTTGCTAAATTGGTATGTTTTATGTCAACATTTGCCTTGCCATTACTACCTTTGTTGCCATGTTGCTGTCGCTGTTAAATATTGTTTTTTTTTTTCATATGTTATATAGTTTATAAATTTTGTGGATTGGAGTGATGGGGTCACATTGTTATTAGTAATTTTGTTGCCTAACCAATACTACTTATAGAATTCAGTGGCACTTATTAGCACAGTATCATCGTCATCATAATAATGACTGAGGCACACTGGTTGTCTGATTTAATTTACGATAGACCCAAACATGCGCTGACTATCCCTCTCTGCAAGCCGCTGGGCTTTCAGTCGCAACTTCTCTTCCTTCGTTGAAACGTGCACAACATCATCGTTGCTTATGAACTCTTCGTTCGAACACCACGTTCGCGCACGTCGAAATCGATGGTTGTGGCCTGTTGCTCTGTGGAGTTGACTGTTGGTTCGCATTGTTGTGATCCGCAGCCAATTTGACTATCAACAGCTGCAGATCATCAGGTGAATTGATCTTAGGCTTCGAGGGCGTGTTGCCTTGTAAACTTCCAGTTTGTGGCTCTTCTACTGGATCGTGCGAACCTCCCGAAAGAGGCGTCGATTTATCCATTCTTTTCGGTTTAGGCTTTGGATCCGGCGAATGGAACTCGTCCGAATCGTCAGGTCCCGAATTTCTACACCGTTTTGTCGCCAGCTTTGTCTTTTCGGAAATGTGAGCTCAACCGTGACAAATATAGACAACACTATGATCTTAGTCTGTTCGAGAAGCAGTGCTTGCTACCAGCTCAAGTAAGTCAAATATTACTAGATGTTTTAATCTAATAATTGCTGAGAGTAACACCACTGTATGACCGTACTCACCGATAGCAGACGACGAAAAAAAGTCGTTGTTAAATATGTTTTTTTTTTCATATGTTATATAGTTTATACATTTTGTGGATTGGAGCGATGGGGTCATCGTTATTAGCAATTTTGTTGCCTAACCAATACTACTTATAGAATTCTGTGGCACTTATTAGCACAGTATCATCGTCATCATAATGACTGAAGCACACTGGTTGTCTGATTAAATTTGTGACTGACCCAACCGACTTCATCCGAGTAGAAGACAAGTTTCACCCAACGCAGCTCCGGGCGTAAGCTGGTCGTGTGTACGCGTTCCAGTGCTCATGCTATATGCCGTATAGTGCTCAACATCAGACCACCTAGGTCAAACGCTCGATCAAACGGGCGACCACTGAAAGGGGAGCGCAGACGTCATTTGATCATTCGGATCGGCTGTAATCGAATGCCCACTGGGAATGAACGAGAGGAAAGTGGAGGACCACAGAGAGAGGGCCATCGAGGGCGGCCGGGCTTATTGTCGAACACACGGGGACACGTATGCGAACCCAGGGGGCTCGATCGGGGGCTTCGGGGCAAAGGATGCCTTGAAGGTTTCATTTGTTCGGTGCGCTGTTTGCTGCCTGCGGTCAGTTGGCAGACAAAGCCGGCCCCAACTGCCGGCAACTTAGACCTACACTTAGAGCGGAGGCAAAGGCAGAGACGGCGGTGATGACGATGACGACGGTAGCAATGTGGGCCGTACCAGGAGTCCGGGGGTTCGATATAAGTGTATGTACTTCGCGAGGTAAAGCAAGAAAATGAGAGGGGTGTGTGTGAGAGAGCAAGAGTGAGAGAGAGAGAGAGAGAGAGACAGGGAGATAGAGCTTGAGGAAAAGCAAACGAGAAAGAAAGAAAGAGAGAGAGAGAGAGAAACAGAAGAACAGAGAGATGCTTGTAGACTGCCACAAACGGATCTGCGGGCCACCGCTAGGTGGTGGCGATGCAGCCACCCCTACTATTGCTTCTATTGGGGGTAGTCACAGTCGTTGTAGCAGCAGTAGTAGCAGGAGAGTAATAGTAACAGCCAAAGGGCCGAATAAAGAGGGTCAGACTACTGCTTTGGGCCCGTCTTCTCGGCCAGCAGGGGGTAGACCTGCGAAGAAGAGGGCCTACAAAGGCCGTCATCAAAAGAAGATCTTTACAAGTACCGCTTTTTCCCTCGGGGAGAAAACCACTGCTTCTTGAGAAGAACGCAAGGATAGCAGACGATGGACGAACATACGCCTACACACACATACACAGAGATACGCGAAGAATCCAACGTACATTCACATACACACACACACAGCCACGCATACATATACATACGCAGAAATATACACGCTGATAGATAGATAGATATAGAGAGATCGAAGAGAGGAAAAACACCAACGATTCTCCTTTTGCTGGCGTTGGCCGCTATTTCTTACGCTGGGGCTAAAAAGCAGCAGGAAAGGAAAAGCTTGTGAGCCCCTAGTGCTGCAGAAGAGGAAGAAGAGGCCGAAGCAGAAGAAGAAGAGGACAACGAAAAACTCCTAGCAGCTCGAAGGCGTGTTCGATGCTCGAGGCCTAGTGAGGGAAAAGCGGGGGAAAACCACACATGAAGTGAAGGCACACACACGTAGTGTGGCATAAGAACAAAAGGAGAAGCACTTTTTGATAACATGGCTGCAGACGGCTGCAGGAAAAAGATGACCGTCGAGACGACCCGACGTCGAGAGATAGACGTTGTGGGCGGTTGGCTGATCGCCTGTGTGAATGTCGACGGCAACTTTGGGCCGAAGAGGTGGTTTGCTCGTACTCGCCTCTCTCTCTCTGTCTTGCTCTCTCTCTCTCTCTCTCTCTCTCTTGCTCTCTCTCTTTTCTGTCTGTCTTTCCCTGGTGCTCTGCCTGGCAACCCCCGAGAGCAGAGAATTGATTCGTTATGACCCGGGCAATACGCCGGACAACTTTTACACGTGTACCTACAGCTACATGTTGTACGCAGGTAGCGCGGTACAAAACAACAGACATCGCCTGCCCATGGTCGAGGCCGGTACCTTAGGCATCGACGGCGGCGGCGGCGTTTGTTGAAACCTATAAGGCCAACATCTAGAGCATCAACGACCCGACGCTTTGTGCGGGTTGCATGATGTAAAATCGAAGGTAGTCGGCTGCGGTTTTTTTGGAAGCCCTGAGTCGACAAGTTGAATCGAGTAGAACCTCTTTTTATTGTCTGGTCTAATATTATGACATGAATGAAGCTACCAGAAGACCAAGCCCTACTATAAGATGGTTGCTTATTCTTGAACCAATATCTTGTAAAAACCCTAGCAAGTTTTGCCAAGCTTCAGGTAAGCCGCCGGTTGCAGCAGGGGCCCGTTAACGCATGCTTTAAAAGCCGGAGGAGGGAGGCTACGACAAGCTTATTGAGCTGTTCCAAACGTTATAATCTTTCCGGTGCGACTGTCCTTGCTGGATGGGGCAACGGAAGCTTCCGACTGGATTCCACTTACGGTGCAGGCGCTGGCTCGTTTGGCATTAAACAAATTTAGGAGGTCTATTGCTCAGGCCGTTACGTGTAACACTTCGAGGAATGTCGCTCAAGCGTAACACTTTTCGTCAAGGTTAGATAAGTCAACTTTGTAACCACAAGAGATCGAGATACCTCCAATAGTATCGTGTGCTGTACGGCAGTAGCCGCCACGATAGATGATTGCTAAACCAATAGGACTTGCCGTTTAAAGCTGATATAGTTCAGAACGCTTTCATATATCTAATTTTAAAGCTACTATAGCTTTTTTTTAAAACAAAAGTCCAACCAAGCAATAACACTAATGCCGGAATTTGCTTGAAATATCCGTATTTGTTAAATATGTCGGAGCGTTCTTCTCTTATCAAATAAAGCATTTTGAGGATATCTCGTTGTATTTTTTTATTAATTCAGTTCTACGGTCAGTTGTTTAGCAGTGTTTATTTTGTACTTAAGGGTACATCACTTAAATGTGCTAAAAACGTTTTAAGATGAAAAATGTTGTCTAAACAGCGATAACGATGCTGACTATTTAATCATCTTATACGCTTCAAAACAAGACCCTGCGGCAAATTTAATCAGATGGCACTTTGTTTCGGTAATAAAATACAGGAGATTTTTTTTACTTCGTATGTTTCTTCATAATTCGACGTAGTTTCCACCAATCGATTTACATCTCTTGCGGCGGTAAATCTATGCATCGAAGTCATAACTTCACTTCTAGACAAAGAGATAGTGACCATCCCGTCGGAAGTCACGAGGTACACATTCAGCAGGTTTTTGGTGAGTTTAAGGTGGTTGTGCACGTACTTAAATACTAATTCCATAATTTTGTGAAGTATGAAACTTGACATCCAAGCTAAAAGTCTCCTCCAGTGATGAATTTAGTATGTTTAAGTTCTCGGTAATCGCATCCTTCACAGGGTTCGCCCTAGAGATTTAAACGTTCAGTCCCTAGTTTCCTGTACTGTCCATACCCACTCTCCGGGTTTGGGACTTTATCTCCAATGCTCGATCGAAGCTCCGTGCCACCTTCTTAAACCACTATTACATTTATACGTCAGCAAAGATGACGCTGTCTGCCGGTGAATTCGATTTTAAACTCATTTTTTACAACGTGAAAACATTTTCAAGCTTGTATATATATATATATATATATATATATATAGCTTTGGTTTGTAGTAGTGTAATACAGTAGCTTTATTTTGTAGATTTTGTATACGCATCCTGTACCAATATGCATAAATCGGTAGGACAATGTGGTAACAATGACCTGTGGCCTTAGTGTCATGAGCCGGGGGCTCTCGGCATTGGGTAGACAGCGGCCTAGTAACGTTTGAAGAATATCTGTAAATACATACAATATATATGTATCTATCACATTACTCGGATTAATGAATAATGTACTATATATATATATATATATATATATATATAACTCGAGCCCAAGACCGCTCGTGAACATGCGTAAGTGAAACTAAACCTTTCACATAAGTATTATTGTGTTAATTACCGGAGTGTATCTTAGCGACGGCGATAAGACCCCTACTTAAGTAAGTTTGCATACAGATTTAATTGCCTTTTACTAGACCTGACTTACATACATATCGCAGTGACGTAGTTATGGCCATTCTCCTTCTCTCTTTCTCTCTTGCTCCTCGCTGCGTCGCTCGCACTGTCGTCTTTTCCCTCTCGCCTTATTATTTCTGTCATTATTCTGGATACCGCCGATTATGTAGCTTCTGTCACTGTTTTTGTTGTTGTTGTGGTGGTCATTTAACTGTTGCTGTTGTCTGTGACATCGTCTTCTGCTGCAGTAACAGTCCAGCCCGTTCTTCACTGTGCGTCCGTTGTTCTCTGCTCTCTCATTACTAATGCACAGACGTCTTCTCTGTCTGTGATCGGGCGTTGTCTTCTCTGAAACGTTCGTCGTGCCATTGAGACAGCCCAAGAGACAGCCGAGAAGACAAGGATCATTACTGCGGAATCGTACGTGTGTATATATATATATATATATATGAGTATATACGTACACACCGGGGTATATAAATATATATATATATATATATATAAATATATACATATATATATATATATATATATATATATATATATATATAAATATATATATATATATATATAGATATATATACATACATACATATGTACACCTGTATATATAGATATATATATATATATATATATATATATATATATATATGAACACCTGTACATATATATATACAGGTGTGCGTGTACAGTTTCCAGGTTTTGGCTTTCGCACCGAATCGACTGTGCGTGCGAAGGAACAACGAGTACACCGACGACGTTATGGACGTCACCATGCTCAACAACCATAACCGTGACGGCTCCGAAGTGCGTCAGCGGTCGATCTTCGTCGACAGCGGATGCGTCGTTCGGCTTTTGGATTGTGGTACTCAGTGCAACGACGGACGCTTGGCGCCGCACCTCAGACGGCAGACGACGTCACATGACGCCTCTTGGAGCGACCGCGCGACGATGATGCTGATGACGCGGCGATGAAGATCGCCATGATGATGATGATGAGGTTGATGGCGGGTGGGGATGACGTATCATATCAGCAACAGCGACAACAACAAACAAACAAGAAAACGGTGTTACAGAGAGCAACGGCGACGAAGATGAAGTTGCAGTCATAACAACAACAATGGTAGTAGTATTAGTAGAAGAAGAAGTAGTAGTAGTAGTAGTAGTAGTGGGAGAGAACGTTTCATTCTCATCATATACGGGAGACGTGCTGGTGAGGAGATCAAGCCGAGTTAGTATTAAACCGTTTCTTCAGGCAACCGGCAAGCACAAGCAAGTGTGAACTAGAGTGCGGCACAGTGAGGACTCGTCCTCGTTTAGGCTTCTAGTTTCAATTGACCGTTCGGTACCTCGCCTCGCACGACGCCGAGTTTTGTGCTCCCACACCGGCGTCCCGGCGTTGGTTACCCCCCCCCCCCCCCCCCCCGAAGAGACAGGATACTTTCTGCACCACCAGCGCACTTGGTGTTTTCTGCCACCGGTAGTGTTCTCTATGGTGCAACGCGCGCAAACGGGTGTCCGTTACTTCTCGTTGTTATGATGCTGAGTAGTTGCGCCGGAGAAGCTGACGTATCGTGTAAAGGCCGTTTCATGACAACAGTGCTATTACGCATCCGACCTTCCTCCCGCGCAGCGAACGCTCTTCAGCAGACGTTACTGTTAGACGTTTGACCGTCATTTCGTTCTATACGATAAGGAGTATGCCATGAGGATATCAGACAGCAGCAACGCCACCAGCAATAGCAAATAGAAGAGCAGCAATAACTGCGAGAATATCAGCAGCAACATCAACACCAAGAATATCAGCAACGACATCAACAACAACAACAACAACAACAGCAACAACAACAACAACAGCAACAACAACAACAACAACAAGAGTGGTGGTAACGACGAGGGCACAACTCTGCCAGTAACAACAAAAGCTACAAAACAGCGCGAAAGGTATCGCAAATTGTCACATATTTGTCCGTCATAGTACAAAGAATCTCAGAAAACGTTATTTCAAAGCCTTTCATCACACCAGTTCCATTATCCTAGCCTCCCCCTTTATTTGCTATCCGTTTATTTTTTTTCTAGACGAGCTCTCATAAACTCTTTTGTTTGTAAGTCGTGTGACATTGCTCAGAAACCGAAGGCCTGGGGACAATCTCTACAGTACTCTTGACAAGCTTTCTACACAGTCGGTAGTTTTCGACTGGAAAGGATCCTTCCCGGGATGCAAGAGAACAGAGAACTATGCCAATTTTCCTCGACGCATGTTATTTGTCCACATGTTCTCGCACATGCAAACGATATAGACTTAATGCGGCTGAATGCCCGCTGTCTCGGCTATACTAATATGTACTACACGCTCATTGCGGGTTTGCCCGTGTCCCAAACTACGGCCAAAAAGGCATTAATTTTACTTTATGCAGCGTATCAAGGTGCCCCCTTCCTTGGATATTACGTTCGGCGCCAGGCAATTAACAGATACCTTCGTAGATGTGTGGTACCATTGAATTCCCCCGCGGTGGGCGCGGTAATACCGACATATGTAAGAGTATTGGTGGGTTTTTCATGGACCCCGTCATTTTCGGTAGTTTCCGATTTCCTTTTCCGAATTGTATCTGGCCTCTGCCTTCGCCGTATTTATTTCATCACCAAAAACTTCCGATACATGTTGAACCTAAATGCAGTCGTCATGCAGTGAATAATTGGCGAGAAGTCATAGATCAGAAAGATTAATGTGAGCAATTGATAAGTTACGTAGAGCTCAAGATTCAAAAACGATTTCTGCTCTTACGCAACGAACGTTATTCGTAAGCCAGCATCGTTTCCCCATAGGGTCGTGGCCTCGTGACACGCACACTGTTAGGCGCCTTCCTCAAACGAATGCATCAATTCGCGTACGTAATCTTGGGCATTTTGTTGACCAGCAGGGGCAGCGGTGCTGATGGGCACGCTTCTTCTTGCCGCGGCTATGGCCGTGCTGATCTTCTTTGTCGACACTGCGTCGACCTTACCCGTCAAATTGTTGTCCGGTCGGACTCTCAACTATGGCGAGCCCATTCATAGGAGCCCGCCGCATTCGTCGGGCGTGCCCAGACGTGACGTCGAAGACGTCGAAGCTATTCGAGGACGCTGGCAATCGGCGGGAGATACCGTCACGGATGCCAGCAGCCTTTATGCGGCGGTGAGCACCAATTATGCTCTACACCACAGCAACAGCGATACATCGACAAACAACGCCATCGAAATTGGCGGCGTCGATGAGCCACCAGAACTGCCTTCCAGAACACCTATACGGGAGACCGAGGCGAGAGCTGACGACGACGACGACGACGAAGATGACGATAACGAAGCTAGAGTGTTGTTGTTGCTGTCGTCTTCCCCGGCTAATGACTCAGCCACCGAAACGTCGATGGAGACTGTAGAACTGACAGATTCCATCCCAGTCGTAACCGAACTTGATGGAAATCCGTCCTCGGTCTTCGGAAGAAGCAGTGCCTCGCTGATCAGCAAAATTGGGATACTCCGGGAACTCGCGGTCGGCAAACGCAAAAATCGTAAAGCAATGAGGTAGGTCGACCATCGAAGGCCTGCTTAGGCACTTTCATAGCGGCTTTCCGTTGAACCCCTCTTGTCTTAGAAATGGGGCCTCTATTTTCTTGCAACATTTGCATGATGATGATGATGATGATGAACACATCTACCGAGACAGTCTCGGCTTCTTGGTTTTAGCCGTGGAACGCATTTGAATGCTCATTCCACTAGAACTAACAATGTGCTTGTTTTTCTGGGCCATTTAGAGACACTCGTAAATTTGAGAACAAACTCCCACGATTTGGTTTGTGAGTTTACCCAATTGCGATATATAAACCAAACTAAGCATCAATTCGCTAAGTGATGGGTTAAAACCTTGGTATCGGCGTTGCTTCCATATCGTCCACGGTCACGCGTCAATACAGGTGGCATAAAACACTATGACATTGATATGTCGTCACTGCACTAGGGAGGTCGCTTCTACTTCTATTTTTGCTCTAAGTTGTAAGATGATTATTGTAGTTGTAGATGTTCATAACTGTTTATCGACTTCCTCATGTGTCAACGTCTCGTTCGCTTAAAACGTTTACCTGGCTTCTCCTATTAGTACAAGCGTCTATACGGTGAGTTAGTTCGAATCAACTTATCCATCCGTTTCACCGGCAAATCGGTTCGAGAAAGATGGTTAGGCACATTTGTTATGCAAGATTAGGCTCATCTGTTATGCAATGCCTGCGATAAGCGAAAAATGGCTTGGTGCAGTGCAGGGAAAAACCAACGAATGAAAACTGCAGGTATACTCTCTATGCGGTAGTGTTATAAACATTGTGCAAGGTTATCGCGAAATGGCACGTCTTTCTCATCTGCTAACCTTTGGTGGATCACTAGCTTTTGACACCAAAATCACACCTTGTGCTTTGGTATGACTTGCAGATCCTCACGTGGCTAGAGCTGGAGAAACTCAACGTTGCAACAAATATATAAACGAGTCTGAATTCAGAACTTCATCTTTAACAACGACCGACGTTGCAAATCGAACATGGGTCGGCTGTCAAACTTCAGCGCTACAAGTCGAAACGCTACCGATACCACGAAGATCGAAGCTGCAATTCCAGCCACTTGTAGCAACCACAACAAAACCGACAAGGGCACCTTCTGCTGATACTAATGTTAGGGCTCATTTTGTTGCAACAACGAATATCACAAAACCGCAATATCCAACGACACACAGATCCAGATGTTCACTGGCTATTTGTAAGTCGTGCCTGTGCCTCAACTGAGCACGTGTTAGCAGCGTGACACGAATGCTCGCATTCCTGTTAGGTATGTTTATAGATTATGGATACGTTCCTAGCTATTCCTAGCCAGGTTTTGGTTGATGTATCCGGGCAAAAATTGTTGATGCCGAGATGGAGGTAGCCGGGTACCACCGAGAGATCACCAACTACCACCATCTATAGTGAATCATCGGCTCGTTAAATTTGCGACTTGACTTGAACGAAATTCAATGAACAAGCGGAGCAAAACCAGCCCTTATGATGTATAAGTTACAAGTACAAACATATACTACTTGCGTGTACTACGACCTTAGCGTGACACTTCTAACGCTAACACAATCCCTTCACGCAGGGCGCACGCATAGCGTCCTGGTTCGTGCCAAATTCAAATACTCACTATGTCTAGTTGCGACTGAAGGCCATGGTTGCCCAATGTGTAACTTGTGTTATGGCGAAAATTGAACCTAACATTAAATAGTAAAATAGCCTGTTTCTCGATCAGACTAAAGGAGAATTTCGGCTTTTGTCTTGCCGTAGCATCGCTAGCCTTGCATCCAGCTATAGCCGCTTGAACCTTCACTTGGTAGTGCACTTCTGAAAATGTATAACTTTTAATTGAAATTATTGGAACTATTTAGCTTTTACTTTTTTATTAGTCGATTGCATTTATATAGCTTTGTCATGTCAGCATTTTGGAGATAGTTGATAGTTCAAGTAATTCTAAGCAGGGATAGACATTTTCTAAACTGCATTACTATATATATAAATATATATATATATATATATATATATATATATATATATATATATATATATATATATATATGCAAATTAGGCATGTGAACAACGACACAAATGGTTCAAGCCTTTTGTTCGCACGTTAGTAATTCCTGTAAAGCTCTAGAACTGTGCAGTGTGAATGAACCTGGTCGTACCCATTTAACCTCTCCTTCTCTCGTGTCTCCTTTAGTCTTCATCGCAGAGCGACTGAGCCTGCTCGTTTACGAAGTTAATGAGGCTTTTTGACTCGGTAATGGCGAACGTTTGCGTCAACGATCTAGCCTTCCATTGTTAGGACTAAGGTTGTACGCGCTAACGGAACGATGTGGTTGGTGGCTGCTGTTGCTTGGTGAGTGCTTGGTCGACTAGCGCTAAAAACTATGAAGAAACGGCAAATTATATATATATATATATATATATATATATAAGCGAGCTAGTTAATTTTGTTGCATCACATACACGCCTCATCAATAGGCTGATGGTAATCCGCCACAGTGAAACTATGGCTGTCCGAATCATGGCGGCGACATGTCGACAAGAAACTGGGACATACCCTCGACTTAAAAGGAACACCATTGTACAAGAAAATATGAAACAATATTTATATTGAACCGTGGCAGCAGTTCAACCCGACAGTTAGCAAGATAGTTCCAAGCACTTACTGTTAGTCGAATTTGTTTTGGATGCCTGCATTCAATAAACGTCTAGTCATATTTTGAACCCATTGTTGTTTATAAATTGATGTCAGAACTTATAATAATTGTAACATTGATAACCACCTACAGACAGATTGAGTGCCCATTATGGAGCTGTCGACTGGCAAATGTCGACAAAACTGGTCATTGAAGAAAATATGGCACGGGTTGAAGTGACGAAATGAATAATCGTTAAATAATAGCCCATACAAGAGCAGCAGAACAATGAACACGATCCAGCTAGTCACGCACAACTAGTCACGTGCTGTACTGGTTGGCCCACATATTCTGCACTACTTCTCTCGCCGAATGCGTGAAGAAGATAGAGTATTATGAAGAAACATCTTTAACTGTATTTTATACTTAATCTGAGTGAAATAAATATAATTGAATTGAGTTATCATATTTTGCAAAGACCCTTTTCGTACGGCTCACAGACTGCCCCATGCATGGAGGCATAGTGGCTTTTGCGCTGGCGCTGAAGTGGATTGGAGATGTTTTGGCAGCCTATCGCGCATTCGGAACGCATTCGAGTTTATGGTTTCTAGTACCAGAAGACGCTGCTAATTTACACGACTCTAAACCAGGGCGAACGACAAACATCTAAACGATTACTAAGCGGCAATTAGCATATTCGGCACGCCACTCCTCCAGAGAACTCGTTGAACCATTCGTGTTGCCCTAATCCTCTCAAGACGCAGCGCAGAGCTTTGCTCCACTATGTCTAATTTTTCCCGTCCTCCTTCTTCGACCACCCACCACTACGCCTACCCACTACGACGAACTCTATGAATCACACTATTATCCATGCTTACGTATGCACAATTGTACGTTACGCCATAACCGGAACTCGATTAGTAATGGCAGCGGCAACAACAATAACAAGGGCAATAGCCCCGCATGTGCCGGCTCTTCCTTTGCCTTGCTTGCATGCCTCTTGCCGGACGAGTGGTGTAGTCCGCCACTATAGACAGGCGGCCCAAGCAGACCGGCCGACCGACCGACCGACAGACAGACAGATTGGGGGTTGTCGAACCGCCGAAGAGTTGGTCGTCGTCCGTCGCGGCCGACTCGTCCAAGTTCGGCTGGAACCCCAAAGCCAGCGAGAACCAACCGCCAACTATCGGAAAGTCATTTTCGTCGTCGCAGCGGCGATAAGTCCTGCCGCCGCCGCCGTCACCACCCCCACCACCTCCGGTACTGCGCCGGCCGCGTCGGGGGCAAACCTGGGCCAGTTTGGTCTTCGGCCTCGGCGGGGAGTGGCACCGACGACAACGACGACGACAACAACAACAACAGCAGCAACGACTTATTTTTCGTTACTCGTTCGACCTTCCTTGTCAGTTAGACGGTCATCGTTGTCGTTGATGTTGTGGTTGTTGCTGTTGTAGGCGGTGGCAGATGGTGGTCCGTCGTCGTTGTCTGCTGTGACTTGTATGGTAAACTCCATTACGCGAGTATCATCTTCTCCTCGTCACCGTCTAACGCTAACACCACCATCCGCACCATCACCACTAACACTATACGACCACCACGACCACACTCTGACTGAAGCAGACTCTACGTCCTGCCTCCCCTCGGAACATCGAAGGTTTGTTGTCGTCGCCGCCGCCCCACGGTCGACGCACACGACGAACACGTTACAACCTAGTGTTGCACAGTACGTGCTAGTAGTAATCGTTACTATTCGCAGTATGTCGAACGTGGCGGTGTGTGACGACAAGACCAGCAAACAGACCAACCACCTTGTTTCCTTCGCGCTTCGTGCCCTTCCCCCGACCACCCACTAACCCCGCGCTCGTGCGAGCGGGGGGGGGGGGGGGGCGGGCGGCCGCGCACAATTTGCTGGCGGCAAACGGACGAAGCGGGGGCGTCTACTCGTAGCGTCCGCCGAGCCGACATGGCTGGTCGGCCGCTGGCCCATACACAAACGCAGTCAGCGAGCCCACCAGCCAGTCACAGCCACACATCCATCCAGACAGGCGCAAGCGACTATCTATGTAAATATCCAATAGGTATTGACCCTTTTTGGCTCGCAGCCCCGCAGCTATCGAAAGCCAATGTGTGTACGCACACGACGGCGGTCATGCGGTCAACCAAGCTGCTACTACCGGCCCTGCTGCTGCTGTTGCTGCTTCTGTTTATAGTCGCTGTCGTCGACGTCGTCGTCGTTCTAGTAGTATGAGTAGTAGAGGTAGCGGTAGTAGTTGCAAATTTGCAGGGTGGGCAGGGTCGATCCACTTTGCGACCGTGCGAGAATATGCTCTACGACCCGGCGAGGGGAACGGTTAACAGGCGATAGATGGAGCGTCTCACAGCCGCTATAATGCTGATCGTTTAGCGTTAGTCGTGGTGGTGGTGGTGGTAGATTACAGGACCCCGAGTAGAAACAAGACAGTTGCTCAAGTATTTGCCTCCTCACTGTTCGGCTAGCCTCCTAGCCTTCGTTACCGTTACTTTTAGTTCTTGAGC
This sequence comes from Dermanyssus gallinae, assembly GCA_003439945.1. Taxonomy (NCBI): domain Eukaryota; kingdom Metazoa; phylum Arthropoda; class Arachnida; order Mesostigmata; family Dermanyssidae; genus Dermanyssus; species Dermanyssus gallinae. The sequence goes on from QVRM01001736.1 coordinate 27,331, forward strand.
ATTATTTTGTGCGTCTCCAAGTCTACGTGTCTAAGTGTGAGACGTTGGCTATTCTAGTCGATTAGCAAAATTTGAACAGGTCGAGTCGAGGATTTGATCTATCAATAGCATGGCAAACCGCAACCTTGCATTAGAAGAAACACTTGCCCTCTAACAGAACGGAGGAGGACGACGGAAGTGGCCATTATATCATTGGAAGTTAGAACGATTGATCAACACGCACTTAAGAGCTCTTGAGCCCTGGCAAATAGTAGCCGCTTGTACTCGGCGTTGTCGTACAAGGCTGCCTGCCGCCTGCGGGCGTGAACCACAGGGCACGGATGAGGCACGGACCTCTCTGCTGCAGTTGCAGTTCAGGTGGACATTTTTATGTATCTGACTCGTCGTTAGAAAACATTTACCCAGGCCTGGGTTCCCCTGGAGGTGTCTTTTAGAGTTGGCAGCCTTCTTGTCCGAGGGGTAACCCTTGACCTTTCTTGAGTTGGTTTCTGAATACCGCGGTGTACGTACCGAGCTTTTCAGCGGTGCCGGGCGCCCGAGAGCGCGTTACACCAACTCGGGTCGGACCTTGTGGCGAAGGGAACCGGTTAAATGTTAGACCAAGGATGGCCACGACGAAGTTCCTCTGTTTGCACTCTTAACTTCGGGCAAGCATCCCCGTTAGCCGCATGCCCCTCAGCGCCACAAGTTTAGCAGACAAGTGTGGTTCTGCACTCTTTAGTAAGTGCCTAAGATTCTCGCATCTGTAGTAGTATATGTTGCCTGCTGCCTCACAGATACACAAGACGGTAAAGTGTCTCAACTGACATGGCCGGCAGGTGGGCACGGTGATTAACTTCATACCTTTAATGCGATGGACATCACGCCTGGCGTAGGGATATCCTCGATATTACTTGAAATGGTGCTTCCCAATATCCCTTATAATTAATTGCCTAAAGGAAGAATGGTCAAATTGGCTTCTGCTTCCTCAGCAAACTGTAGGATCTTAAGAAAAGTCATGGCCCTCCAAGAATAGGTGCAAATAAAAATATGCCGCCTCCCCCAACACCAGTCGCACGTGACTTTTATACAGACGCTGAAGACGACCGATCCTAGCCTGGTTGGTGTAAGGGTCTACCTTAGTCCTAGTCTCTAATCGTATGCGCATACGACTTCCGTTCCTTTTTAACTTGAGGGAAAGTTGTAGTGGCTTTGACCTTCTTTATCTGGATTTGGGGTGACCTCGAGGAACCTACTCAGTGCTGTGGGGTGACTGCTAGGTGTAGCCTTCGTCTGTCCTTCCCTCTGACGATTATCAAAAGAGAGCTAGTGGAGACTAGTCGTTACAGCTTCAGTAGAAAGATTATTAAAAAAATGCTTATTGTAATTCTCAGGAAGATATAATATATTTAACAAGTGAAAACTCTTAAGCCGAAGAGGGAAGAAGATCAAAATAGCTCTAAAGTGTTCCGACTCTGCGTAGCGCAGGCTCAGCTTTGCAATTTTTTCTACAGGCTAACGTTGTCGCCCAGCCCGTACAGAATCGAGACGACACCCACAACACTTCATTAACGGAGCGCAGGTTTTAGAAGAATAACCTGCCGCGAAAACTCTGCAATCCATGACGCTTGAAACTCACCTCACCTAAACATTCATTTATTTACGAGTGCACGGGATCCTGGGCTTAGCTAGGGCAAAGAGCGGAATTCCAAGTGGGACTTTAAGGTTACCCTGTGAAACTATTAGGATGTCCGTAGCACTTAGGCTACTCCCTCCGTCGGTTCAAGAATGCGTCGAAATCTTTTGAACTGCCAAGCATTCTTTTAGTGCACTGGTTTCTTAAGGAGGAACCGGTGAGAAAGTATATATACATTAAACCATCCCGTGGGGGATCTTTATGCAGCTCTGGCAGATACTAATGTTACAACGCCAACTAACCCTTGGCATACTGAAAGCCCGGTGATAAACTGCCTATAATGGAAGACCGTGGTACATATTGCAATACCAGTAGCAGCATATATCAAGACTAGCTGTCGCAACATTCATAATACGTAGGGCCAGATTTAGGCCTGGATAGGTCTGTTAAAGTAGCTCTTATATATCACGATGATTACGCCACGTAAACAGTGTGCTTTCTATAGCTGCCGGTTTACAAACAAAGCATGTTTAGCGCTTGCTGAGGTTACTAACGGAACCCTCGCAAAACTGTCGAAATCTTCTTATGGTATATGGTTCGATTATCAGGCGGCCTTTTCTCAGGACCTATTTATATTTTTTACGCGCATTCTGACCAAGATGAAAGTATCCCTAAATATTATTAACCTACTGGGAGCCACTCTGGAGGAGAATAAATTAAAAATTGATGACGGTGTGGCGGAGCTCCTTCTTTTTCCAACTACTACCGGAGCGGCTCATGGGCACAATTTCAAATGTAATATAGGGCCGAAGCCTTAATACGCAGCCTACAAATCAAACGCTTTTAATTTTTAGGCAGCGTATTAAGGTTTCGGCCCTAGGTAACTCCAATAATAAGTTGGTGTAGTAGTGCAATGGTTATACACATATAGATAGGTTGATATATACAATTAATATAACAGCTGCTCTACTGAATTTTGCTTTGGTGTTGCGTTTTGACGGGCTGCTGTATTTCGGCAACGCCAAGCTGGATGCTAATGCAGAGTCAGCTCTCATTGGTACCTCTAAGTACCTACGTGTAATGACGAGGTATAAATGTACGCATTTCTTTCTCGGTGAAAAACGGAACAATGTATGCACGCGCTTATTACGCAGCTAGACGCCTGTGTCAAACTTGTCTAAAAATGTTGGACGATGATAATATCAGCGTGCAGCAAAGGGGACCCGCGACGAGTGCCCGACCTTTTATGCCTAGCCGTGCGTAGCCTGATCATCTCGCTACTATCTGTGCGAATCGAATTACAAGTGGATACCTCAGCGATTGGGGGCAATTGGAATCAAACCAGCTGCCAGATGACATTGAAAGGGACTACTGCCGTGAAACTTGCCACAGATGGAAAACAGAACCTTTGCGCAAAGATTCGCTTGTCCTGGCTAAGCGAGCAGTAACAGGCCCTCCGCATGCGTAGGAAAACTCTACTAACCAAATTCAAACTACGGCTACTGTTTGTCTAATAATTCATTGATCATTTATTCGACTGCTGCATAGAGAAGTTTTGAATGAGTCATGCTTTAACGTGTCTGTCCTTGTGAGAGCTCCGGCATAGTCTTCTACTACGAGCTTTGATTATCGTATTTAGAATGCAATATGTCCTGCGGGAAAGCGGCACCTCTGCTCCATCGGCTAGCTAAATAAATACAATAGCTACACCCATATATATATATATATATATATATATATATATATATATATATGCCACGCTGCATCATATCCAGCAGTTCAGTCAATAGCTGAACTCGCAAGGTAAGAGAAGATCCAGTGATGTGGAAAAACCACTAATTGTAACTGATTTACAACACCATTTAACACCATTTTTATTAAGGTGAGCACTGCTAATTGAACTGATGTACTTGTCTATTATTTACCCAACCTGGGTGCCAATAATATATATATATATATATATATATATATAAGGACAGTTGATTCTTAACCTCAAGTGACACCTTTTTACCACAAATTTTTCAGGTGAGCACTGCCGAGTGTGCAAACGTATTGTAAATGATTAATAAATCATCACAATATTTTCTATATATATATATATATATGACGACGTGCGGACTAAAAAACTTAGATCTAAGTGAGGCTTGGAGATCCGTAGTACCACTGACTAAGCTTCCCCGTGCTTCTGCTAATATATATTCGCCCTTATAAAGACTTGGTATATCACGGCCTGAAAGATCTCGTCACGAAGAATCCTGCAGAGACCGAGAAATTTGAAGTTAGACCATGCCTGGTTAAGCAGGTGAAGGACAAAGCAACAACGGGCCTTATATCTGAGGGTATTAGATGCAAGCTTGGTAACACAGTTCCTGTATAGCGACGCTTGTATGTACTGCAGAGGAAAACATGGCCAGCTCTACCGCAAAAGTGAAATTTGCAACTTGTGAAGTAACACGGCTGATAAAGGGAAATTTAATGGTCTAGAAATGTATGTAATCCGGACATCCCAGAAAAAAATCTGCATACTATGTGAGATATTTGACGATAGGTACATAATGTCTTTTATGCTATCTTGCTCTCCTCATACATAGGATTATTTTTTTTTGTTAGTTTTCAATAGTACCATAATGATTGTGCGACAACGAGTATTAGCTAGAGTACAGTTCACAAGGGTTGTTTTTGCATATGTAATTATAACACCGTTTTATTAAAGCGAGCTGATATCTTTTTCAAAGAGTTAGATCATTTCAAAACAGTACTTACTCTATGTCGTGCCTAAGAACTCCAGCACTACAAGCTACCACAACCATTTGCAATATCGAATTGCCAATGCCTAAAGATGCTAATTAGTTTCGTATTCACTTTCTTTTTCTTGATTTGCTACTATATACTACGGTCAATTTGACATGTTGTTTTTTTTGTGTGTCAATGAGTTTTTCAATGTTGTGGATTTGTCGCTTTCGCTGCTGTTATGGTGTACGGAGAGCCGCGGGCCCTGTTATTCCGTATCGAGAGTACTAGTTAGTCTAAAAACAAGCACACAAATAATGGCTTTGTAGCCGCTGGAAGTTTTAGCCGCATTGCTGTTGTTGTTGTTGTCATTATTCTTGACATTGTTGTAGTCTACTGTTATGTCTCAACTGGCCTTACTCAAAACATGGCCGTAACACCAGCTTATGACCTTTGTTTAGCGAGGCTACTGTATCACCGTATATATATATATATATATATATATATATATATATATATATATATATATGTATGGCCGGGCTGTCTGACACGTTGCGTTCCTAATATGTTGTTCGTAGACCGCCGCCCCGCAAGTGACTTGGGTGTATCGAGGGCCGTTAACCATAGGATAAACGAAAGCGCGTAGATGGAGGATATCCATGACGACACTGCCCTTATCCAAACTGGCCCTGTACGCGGTCAGTACTCAGAAAACCAGAAATCCAGCACCTGTGAGCGGCGGCGGCCTTTGAACGGTCGATGCTGCAAGCAAGCAAAAAAGAACGCTTTTTTCTTCGCGCCAGCACGGCCAGCTAATGAGCGCGAGTTAATCATGATCGTTATCATCATCATCATCCTCATTATCCAACAACAAATGAGTGATGTATGTGGCTAAGATATGAGTCATATTGTTGTTGTTGTTGTTGTTATTATTGTTGCTCTCGCGCGATCTGATCACGTATCCTATCCTAAGTGTTACCCTACGTTCATTTGTCAAATAAACATGCCTGATCATAAGGGAGGCATAAAGAACCTTAGTTAACTGGCTGGCTAACTGCCGCTGCGCTAGGCAGGCCACGTAGTCGTCCTTGTTTTGCGTAGCAATAGTAATGAGAATAACAGTAGTATCAATAACAATAATAGTAATAAAATATATATAATAATAATACTAACAATAATAAAAGTACTAATTAAACATAAATAAATAATAATAATATTCGTAGCGGGACGGACGGGCAAAGGCGGCACGCATTATCACCGTAGTAGAAACGGTCGCAGTGCACAGCAAAATTGGTGGTATTGGTGAATAACTAACCGTTAACGGCGTAGCTGCAGTACTTCGTCAACGTATAGCATACGTGAGATATAGTATAATAATAATAATAATATTATTATTAACAGTAGTAATAACAGTCGAATAAGTCGTAACAGAAACAGCAGCAGCAGCATCCGTCCCACTACGAATGATGATGATAACCACAGAGACAGTACAAGAAAAAACTTCGCAGCAAAAGAGACAAATTCCAAAAGCACCAACGTACGAATGTCATGATGTACAATGTCATGCATGCAAAACAACGATATCGTTGCTCTATGTAACGGGACATGGGAACAAATCTGGACATCTAACAACAGTCATTATTAGTCAATAGTAAAAGAAACAGTAAAGACAGACAGACAGACAGATAGACTGACGGACAGACAAACAAAGGGGAGAAACAAGACGTCGTCCCGAAGAGTGCTGTCACCGCAGAGATGCTGTCTGAGATGTGGACTACGCCACCGCCAGAGGGGAGCGCAGCACCGCGGCTGGGGCTCAGGTGGAGGGGTGGTCGCGCGAATGTTTTGTGCTGGTATTTCGTGTAGCTTTGGTTGTTGGCGCTAGAACCCTGTCAGCAGGGTAACACACAGCAGCATAGGGATGAGGGCTGGGCAACAAGCTCTCCTTCAAGCACCCGAATCCTCAGACGGCACGAAACCTAGCAGAGCCGACCACTTCTTTGAGCAGCACCTGACGATGCGTGTAGAAGACAACAATTGGTTGGTTCGTTACAAAAAGCACAACAACTCAGCCCGGCTACTACCCGAAAGGGAGAGACAGAAGGGTGGAGAGATAGAGAAACAGAAAGAGCACGCAGGAGATAGAAGTGGGTGGAGGGGGCTTTGTAGAGATCGTAATCAAGACGACGAACCAACAGCGAAAGTACGGCAACCAACCCAACAACCGACTGAGGTACCGACTGAGGTCGAGGTACCACTGAGAGAACGGCGAAGACGTGCGTCTAGGTGAATCGACTTTCATTCAGCGCGCTTGTTTCTCTGTCTGGTGGGTTACGCTGGGCGTAGACCTCGCTGGTCACGATGTACCCACAGCCTCTGTCGTGTTCCGTCCGTCACTTAGCGGGAGGGATGTTGTTTTGCATCTCGACTGCTGTCCGCAAAGCTACTCGACTTGTGCGCTCTTCCTCTTTTCCCCATATATATATATATATATATATATAATATATATAAATATATTAATATGTGTTTCCTGGTGTGGTCACCAAAAAAAGTTCACCGGTTTGCGCCGCACACCGAGTTCATCTTCATCAATATAGTAATGGCACATATGGCGCTTCGACGTCATCCGGATACAATTGATTGATTTACAACGGCCCAAGTTGGTCAAGAATCGGGCTTGTGACGCGTATTTTACGCGTGCTATCCTATCGTTTGCTTGCATACGCAAGCACTAGTGCGCCTAGCTACCTACCTACGTCGTATATACTTGTGTATATAAATATATATATATATATATATATATATATATATATATATATATGTAAATTGAGCATCTATACGTGCAGCTGTTGCGGTGTCTAAAACAGTGCGTCTCTGGAGTTGCATCGCAAACTCTGCCGTCTTTGGACAGACACACACACACAATAGATGTATATGCATGTGTAATGACGGCGTATAAATAGTGCGTCCAAAAATGCCCGCCTGTCAAGCAGAACGAGCTATACTACTTATTTTTTTACCCGCTCTTTGCTTCCGCTTTTGCGTAATCGCGAAGTTATCGTTCGGTATTGTTGTTGTTGTGGTGGCCCTCGCCGACCGTCGATAGTCTTGTTGTTAATATTGTTGTTGCTATTGTTGTCGTGGCTGAGGTCACTGTCACATGTCGCCCATTTTGTATGTTTGTTGCTTGGACAATTGTTTTACCTTGTTTTAAATAATAATAATAATAATAAATACTGATGTTGTAGCGGCTATGCTTGTTGCTGTCGTGGTCGGCATTGTTTCGTGCCTTCGTTAGTTAGTGTTGTTTTTGCTTAATTAGTTACCGTTCACTACTGCGAAAGATTGGCTATCGATGTGTGCTAATTATGGCTGCTTGCACGGCCCTGAGAGTAAAGCTCGAGAGCGAATAGCGCAAAAACCTTTCGTGTCTACCTGATTTTTTTCTCTCGAAAGTTCTGTTTTCCTTCTTTTTCTTCGTCGTCGTCGTCGGTTTTTTCGAACTAATCGAGCGACTCACAATTGGTGCCTGATGCTATATGTACGCATGCATACGTACGTATATAAGCATATACGTACACAGGCGAACCTAAATAAATATATTTGTACATATATTAGACAATTTTAGCTAGCCTATCGTACCGCGTATCGTACTCGATTGAAGGAAGGATGCGTGTATGTGTGTGTGTATGTTTACGTATTAGTGTATATCTGGGCGCGGGCAATTGTCTCTGTTGTGGTGAAGTGTGATTGTCCTATTTGGTCGGTCCATTTGGCCGGCGGTCGGTGGTGACTTGGCGTGCTCGCGCTTGTTGGAGGAGATAACAACAGTTCGAGTGTTGCTCTGTCGTCACTTAATCGCATAACGTCAGACAAAGTTACACATGCACATAGCTATATATATATATATATATATATATCATGAAGTACCTTTGCCGGTGAATCAACATTGATTAGGTTGGGCAGCCGGTGTTGACCGTCACTAGTTCCCCTAACTACTACTATTACTAGTACTGCAGCAACCGTTAGCACGGCTGCTGCTGCTGCTGCCGCAACCAATAACTACTACTACTACTACCTCTATTACGACTCCAGTCGTTAGCTCCTCTCGTTGACCAAGGTTAGTTATAGGGCGTAAAGGGGCTTCTTTGCTCAGATGTCGGATATACTGCGTGACGCTGTTGGTGCTGCTGCTGCTGCTGTAGCTGTTGTTGTTGCTGCTGTAGCTGTTGTTGTTGCTGCTGTAGCTGTTGTTGTTGCTGTTGTTGTTGTTGCTGCTGCTGCTGTTGTTGTTGTTGTTGTTGTTCTTGTTGTTGCTGCTGCTGCTGCTGTTGTTGCTGGTGGTATTGTTGACGTGGCCGGGTACCAATAACGCCCGGAGATGGCCTCTGTACTGTAAGCGACGACAACGACAACGACATCGACGCCGGCGAACGGCCCTGCTCGGTCAGGGAGGCTCGGGGACGTGGGCTACCGTACGCGTCACCTGCAGACGGTAACGAGGTGGACCTTTCAGCAGCCGGCCCATTGCCTACCCCCAGCTGAGAGAAGATCATTGGTGCCGCCGAATCGCCATCGTGACCCGACATCGAGAAGTGCGGCTCCGTCGAGGCATACAACGGCGAAGGACACACCGAGGACAACGGCGACGGTGCCGACGACGACGACGACGACACAGGACGAAACGGAGAGCATGGCCTCGTGATTGAGCCGGTCAATGCTGATGCTGGTGCTGTTGTTGCTGTTGCTGTTGTCATCAACACGGTTGGTGTCGTTGCTACTGGCGGCGGGCCGAACTGGCTATCGGTTCGCCGGACCACTACGCCGGGCGTCACGGCCATCATTCGGCCGACGTACGCAGAGTCCGCACCGGGCATGTTATTGCTGTTGTTGTAGTTGTTGTTGTTGTCGCTGTTGTTGTTGTTGTCGCTGTTGTTGCCGTCGTCGTTCCTGTCATTTACGCCTTCGCCCCAGCACGAGAACTGCGCCGAATCAAAGTTCGTGTCATAAAAGCCAATATTGTGTTGATTTCTGGTGGCGCCGGTCGTTCCGCTACCTGGAAAGTTCATGCTGTTGTTGGCGCTGTTGTTGACACTGGCCATGCTGTAGCTGTTGCTGGCAGACGCTTCGCCTCCGCCGTGGTCGCCACCGCCGCCTGTACCGTAGCTGCCGCACATAGGCGACACGTTGCCTACCTGAGGGTGGGGCAGGAAATCCTGCTCCATACGCAGGTAGCTGTTGCGTTCGGCTGCCGAGCGTGGCGACATCATCACAGCGTTCCCGCGCGTCGAGGTCGTCGTCGTCGGTGTTGGTGCTCCAGTGTAGACGGCCGCGAGGTCGCTGCCATCCATTCCGTTGCGCCCGCCGTTCGAGAAGGCGTCAAATGGAACGACACTGTCGAGTCGGCGGCCCGACGAGTTTCTCGCCGCCCCCGAGAAACCCGAAAAGACCGGCTCGGCCGCACGGCCGCCCTTGCGACCGTCAGTAGTATCCATAGCCGAAAATTCGTGCATCAGTGTTCGTGGCATGTGGGCTTCGTCGGTGAACCTCTGTGAATGGGACAAGCGTCATGGAGTGGAACAAGGGCACGGCTCACGTGTGCGCAATTGTTCATGTTATATATATATATATAAAGGCGAACACTGCCGAGTGTGCAAACGTATCGTAAATGATACGTTTGCACACAAAAAAAAGTACGTTGGCCCAACACAACCTGTAAACATAGCAGGTGTAAAAGGTTCATGCATATATATATATATATATATATATATCTATATACATGTTAAGTTAAGGGAACGTGCCTCTCTAAATGTATGCAGTACACAAAGGACTTCCAGAAGTCTAACAGCGTGTGAGCGTTCTGAAAGGTCTTCTCCTGAACTTAAGCACACAACCTAACAAACTAAGTTAATAGTATTTAAACTGTTTTGGCGTGCTTAATTTAGTGTATATCTACAAGTTTTGGCCGATACAAGCGCCTAGCACGTCACGTACCTGAAACATCTCGTCTGCACCGGGCGGAGCAAATAAGTAGTTGTCACCTGGGGACATCTGTAAACAAAGTACATTTGAGTATTTCCGTGTCATAATATTCTTCAATGTTTCTAGGAATTCTTCTAGCAGCTTAATATATATATATATATATATATATATATATATATATATATATATATAGAATTAATAATTAAAAATAAAGAAAAAATTAAGGATTGGTTTAAACGTTGTACCTGGGAAGCAGGAGTTGGCCCCGATGGAGAAAATTCAAACGTACACCAAGAAGCAGACTTTGGTGTGGACGTCGGAATTGGGAGAGGTGTGGAGCCATCTGTCATCCTCTGAAAACAAACATTATCGTGCAAAACAACTTGTTTTACGTTACAGTTCATATTTCGGCTAGCTAAAGGTTGGCATGATTCCTAAAATTTGCTTTTTATGGACTACTTTCATCGCTAACGGCAATTTCCGAAACACACAACCAGCGTTTGACCCTATTTCAATACTAGCATTGGTACTGACTGGTTCAATTGCAGGCGTCGTCGTTAAAAATCCGCCTTAGAAGAGTATATGGACAAACTCAACGTCAGTTTGGAAAATATCTATTTTTCAGATGAATCCAGCAGCGTGCGAATCAAACCGAATTAAAAGGAAGGGGGGTTTCATTCGCTTAATCAAAGAAGCTCTTAAGGAAAGACATTATTGAGCACCCTTCAGAAAAAGTACCACTGCAAATTAAAATTTGGACGGCAAAATCCAATGACATACTAAAACCAATCCTGCTGATTACTCCGAGATCAACCTAGGTGAAGGGAATTTATAATTCTCAAATGGTCAGCAAACTCTGGATTGAGTGATTTCACCCAAATCTGACTAAGAAGCCGTTTTAACAGTTAGCCGTTCAACTAGATCATTTCTGAACCAGTCCATGTCTGGCGGGTCCCCAACTTGTACACAAAACGGAGAAGAATACAGAACGAGGGTGTAAAAAAGAAAATTCGTTTTACGTTACGATGGCTCCAGAACGAAAATTGTACAAAATTGTTGGAAAGAGATCCGAACACTAGCAACGTTCATATCATCTCACATGCAGTAGTGGTGGCTTGGGCGGCTGACGCTCGGTTGTAAAAAAAACTGATGCGTAGCATCGAATCCTTCTTTGATAGGATTATTGTTTTTTCTTTGACTGTATAATCGGGTTGTGCACTGCCCTACTGTTACATTCATTGAATGAAAGAAAACTCCATATATGTTTGTAATAACACACTCTGAAGATGGCTAAAAAAGTGAAATGAAACGGTAGAACACCTAAATGGGGCTTGTCCTCGCAAGGGTGTGAATATAACTGTAAAAAAGCGCGGTATACGTGCCGATCCGAGGCCATATAGTCGTATTTTGGTACCATAAATTTGGTACATCGTATGTGGCGTCTAGAAATTTCCCCAATTAATTAATGGAGGCTCATCTGGGCTCGACGGGCTACCCTATCCTGAAGAGCAGGGGTGCGATCCTAGTGGAACGGCACGGGTTCTGCAGAAGTGGCTCAACGATCTCAGCCTCTAAAGTCTTTCTTTGCGAATATTAAGGAAACACTGATAGGCACGCTCTAAGCGGTGACACTACATGTAAGCTGCTTTCGTGCACTTTAATACTGCACCTATAGACAACGATACTGAAACGAATACTGGGCTAACGCCGATCGAACACGCCGCTATTCGGCGAGGACATGAAAAGTTTTTGACCCTCAGCTAACATGTAAAGTCTACGGATTTGCTTTCACGTTCCTTCAGATCTTATAAATACAAGCGAATATACCTAAGCGATACTCGAAAGGAGATACGGACCACCCTAACCCGTCTATCGTGACAGGCTTTGTGGTACACGGCTTCCACCATGCTGTCTGCAATAATTCCAACTTTCGCGGGCCTGGTGACGACTGTGTATGTCAGCGATGTGAATACATTGTGACTCATCTCGTGTCGCTGACTGCCCCATCTTGCCTCTCTCTCTCTAGCTTTCTCTCTCTCTCCCTATATATATATATATATATATATATGTGCAAGTACTGCTGACCTCTGATAAATGCAAATGTTGCTGGTGGTAGGAGGTACCCACCCTGTGAGGCGTGTCGGGGGTGACGAGGCCGCTGTCCTGAAGACGGCTGTAGCAGGACGTGTTACCGCGGGCCGACTGAATTCGTCCGGTAGTGCTCGGGCCGCCGACCACCTTCGAGTAGACGTTTACGCCATTTCCGCCGGTGCAGTTGGTGTTGCTGGTGGCGTTGTTGTTGTTGTGCGCCCCACTGCCGTTGGTGGCGTTGGGGGCGGCGTGATGTCCGCCCATCGAAGAAGCGTGACCTGCCCGGTGGGCGGAGCTTTCCTTTCGAGGCATGCGGCGCTCGGAGCCCTTGTACGAACAGCTTTGCGCGGGCCCTGTCGACGCCGGCGCCTCTCGGCCATCGCGCAGCGGCGTATCCTGAGAGCCGTGCAGGGCGCACGGACACTCCGTTCTTGTTTGTTATTGGAAACAAACACACACACACCCCGATTATTCAGATATATATACATATATATATGTGTGTAACGTTTAATGAACACTTAGTGGGAACAACGACATTTACATATCTATATATATGTATATATACAGGTAGATCAACAGGTTCTTAAAATGAGCTTTGCAGAATTTGAATTTTGGCGCTTTCACCGCTATTGGAAACGGCAACTTTTCGGCTGCTAGCAGTCAAAATATGATGGTGATTGGCCGTTGCGATTTCGTTTGATCGCCTTTCCCGTGCAACGTTTTAGCGTGATTGTGAAAAATTGAGAAAAAAGAGTTTTGAGTGGTTATCAAGCATTTTTATTTCAAAGGTGCAACCCAAGTGAAAACTGAGTTAGACAAGGTTTACGGTGACTCTGCGCCATGTTTTGCCACTGGTTCCAACTGGATTATTCAGTTAAAAAGAGGTCGCAGGAGCATCGAAGATGAACTACGTTTAGGACGCCCAAAAACGGCAACTGATGAGGAAAGCGTGGAAAAAATGCGGAAAATCGTTGCCGCAGATAAGCGAGTGAACATTAGGGAGATAGCGGAAGCTTTGGGGATCAGTTTGGGTAGTGTGCATTTCATCCTGCACGAGAACTTGAAGATGAAAAAGCTCAGAGCAAAATGGGTGCCGCATTTGCTCAACCAAGGCCAAATAGACGCGCGTGTTTCCGCTTCACAGCAAAATTTGGCCAAGATTTCGAAAAATCCGTCGGATTTTTGGCGCAGATTCGTGACCGTCGATGAAAGCTGGGTCCATCACTACACTCCCGATACCCAACAAGTATCTTGCCAATGGTGCGCACCTGGTGAAGGACCTCCGAAGAGGGTGCGGACAACGGCGGTAAAACGATCACGGGAGAATATTATGCAAGACTGTTGGACTGCCTGAAGCAAGAACTTATCGTGAAACGGCCCGCTTTGCAGAAGAAGGTTGTCCTGTTTCACCAGGACAATGCCCTGCACACAAGTCGCGGCAAGCATAGGCAAAACTGGCCCAACTGAGGTTCGAACTTATTGAACAACCTTCCTATTCTCCAGACCTGGCCCCCTCTGATTATTTCCTCTTCGAACATTTAAAGAAAAGTCTCGGTGGAAAGCCTTTTTCCAGCAATGAAGAGGCTAAGGCTGCTGTCAATGCCTATGTTCAGTCTAAAGGCGCGGAATTCTACTCAAAGGTATAAATGCTCTGAAATCTCGGTGGGAAACGTGTATTGAGCTTCTCGGGAAGTATATAGAATAAGAAAAAGTTAAAAACAAGATTTGGAAAATTTTTGGTTTTCATTTTAAGAACTTGTTGAACTATCTGTTTATGCTGTACTGTCTACAATGCCGCTTAGTAAGATTGTATGGTGCCGGCGGACGCTTACCTCATTTGTTCCCAAGTAATTGCAACTCGACATGTGTCCCGAGCAGGCGAGCCCTGAAACGTGTCTGGTCGTTAGAGTCTAAACTCAGTTACGTTTTGAGCTCTTCGGTCTCTATCGTCATTCGAACGATTGTCAGCGGTACGTTACACGATGGTAGAGTCGTTTCATCGAGCGTTACTGTTCAACTGTGTGCGCTTATTCATGTGAACAGAGCTCTAAGACGCCATATCGGGCGTCTGTAGAGATTCTCATGTTATATGCCAACACATTGCCAAAACAAAAATATCTCGTCGTGACGGTAAACCTACCTCCGCCGTGCTACCTTCACGTCTAATGGGCCTGATCTACATGCCGCCTGCACTGCGGCCAGTATCTCAAATTGGGATCTTACCGTCTTTAGCTTGTGCCTTAGTATTTAGACATCAAAGTTTGTAAATTAACATCATGCCATAACCCCAAGCGATGGCTACTGAGATCTTCTATAAATCACTCGTCACTCATTACAACGTTGCGACATGATATCACTGTGTACTATGAGCTAGACGCGAAATTTAGCATGCATGCAAGACTCTTATTTACGAATGTCAACCCAGCGAAGTGCAAGAAGCAGCTAGTAATTCCGGAGAGTATTGACCAGCATCGCAAATTAGCCAAAGTACAATGGTACTTGACCACATTAAGACTATCTTAAAGTTAGCGTCCACAATGAATTGTCGAGGGTGTCACAAAAATAGACCATTGATATATATATATATATATATATATATATATATCTACCACATTAGCCTTTATTTTGTCAACAAAACTGCAACCGAGCAAGGTGGCTTAGTGGCAAAGCCTTTGTCTTGCATTCGGGAGGACTGGGTTCGAGACCCAGACCGGCCACTCTTAAATTGGTTTGCATGGTTTCCAATTTAGACAAGGTAAATGCCGGAGTGGAGTAAACTTAGCCATGACATGAAAAATCCGTACACGGGCAATTGCCTTACGGAAAATTAAAAAAATATATATATATAGAAAAAAAAGTTAACGCGTATAGTTTGCGCGTATTGCACTACATATCATAATTTAGCTCTGCTTTTTTACTACTACCTCAAGCTTTCCGTTGAAGGTTTGCTGTAGCACATAGAGGACCATGTCGCCAAGTTCGCGGCACTTCAGCTTCAGTTTATCGTGCACAATCTCTTTGATCTCGCAGTGGACCACCATAATGGAGCAGGGACTCACCTAAACCATAAACGTAGCATAAATTACTGTTACAAATAAGAACGGTGTGAATTCATCCACACACTAATACAAGAACAACTACGCGCGCATGGGAGGGGATATACAAGAGAAATACTTGCCGTCGTCGATCACCTTGCCCACTAATTGGCGATTATTAATACATTACTGGTCGAAGCAAATCCAAATAATAATAATTTAGATAGTTTCGCCTTTACGGCCGATTACTAAAAGAGACGGCTTCAACAGACGATTTTCTTTGCAACACATTACTAAATGAAACGTAAGAAGTCAAGAATAGTCAGCTATGAATTATTGGAATAACGCATAACGCTTATCGTAGGTGGGTTGCACGATCTACAAGAACCAACAATGGCAATCACAACAATAACAATGGTGTCTTAGCAGAAATCGAATTGGGTACCTAGGTCGCGCATTAGGGTAGCCAAATGCTGAGCTCATTTCTCTTCCACGACGAATCGTGAATCAATTAGCGTAGGTAGAACCAACTAAATGTAAGTTTTTTTTTTTTTTATGTAGGCGACGATTTGCATAAAGGTAGTTTACAAAATGGAAACTTAGAATTGCAAGTTTTAGCTGGTAATAGAAAGAGTTAACTCCGCGTGAGGCCTACCATGATAGCCCGATACGTGCAATGGCCCGTCGGTCGTTCCTGGGGAATGATTTCGAATTCCATCCGCCATCCGATCACAAGGTACTCCCTGAAATAAAATAAATATACGCATTGTCCTCGACATATATATATATATATATATATATATATATATATATATATATATGTTCTTCGCTAACCCTTGAGCAAATTCCGTATATAAAAATTTGGCCACATTCAAATTTCACCCTGCAGATAGAAGCATACGAGAGCACACGTAGTTTGAAGTTAAGGAGAAAAACGTCCTAAGGGTATGATTCAAGCACAAACGTTTTGTCAATTAGGTCGAAGTTGTTAACGGCTGGCAGCTTAGCTCAGCTTTTGCTGTATATATTTGGGATGTACGTATAGTGAGGCACCGCACCAAAAATGAACCCGTATCAATACGGACTCGAATCAATCAATCAAATTGATACGGGTATAGTTTATATGTGAGGCATGTTTAATTAAGTGAATCAGGTTCAATTTAACGCGCTCTCTTTGCAATCTAAAGCGTTGCGCCATGTGCCGTTTCCCCGCAATGAATCGAAACCACTAAAGACCAGCTGCTCTTATTCGGAAATGCACCCCATTACTGTTAATGCATAAAAATGTAATTACAAAGTAACCTCAACTCCGTTAGTTCTACCTAGGAGCAGTGTGGAAACATTCGACATGTCATTGACATTCTATCTGAAAATGCATATATATATATGTTTGCGCAACTATATATATATATATATATATATATATATATATATATATCGACCACGGTAAATTCACCGCTGCCGAACAAAATAGCTACATAAAATTCACAGAAAACAGAATGTTTTATCAGCAAAAATACAAGACTTAAGTCCCAGTTCTTGCCAGTCAGGTGAAGCGTGTTGATACGTAACGAAATAGGTAGCGTCAAAATATCTAGACGTGATGCTTACCGGTCCTGCTCCGGCATTTGCAGATCCGAATAGTTGAAGTGGGCTTCTCCACGGTGCTCTTCGCACTCGAGTACCACAAATCCATATCGCTTGTTGGGGAACAGCTTCTTTATCACACCTCGGCAGAGTACGCCCTGCACAGAACGAGGGATTAGCATAGCACTGAATTAACGTTTGCTAGAAGCATTTACATATATATATATATATATATATATATATATATATATATATATATATATATATAATAAATAAATAAATATAAACATTACGTCACGATCGTTATATAAAGTGGTGCACGAGCCAATAAATCACCCAGAGTTGCAAAAATCGTGCGGCCTTTTGACTGGATTCAGATATATTTTGCGTTCAAAATGTGCAGGCACCTATTTAATTAAATCCTAAAAAAGAGTCTACTTATCAGATCACTGTCTTTGGTCTAATGTAACCGTAATTATTGAAGCGAACCTCGAAGAAGAAGTACACAAACTGTAGACAGTTCTAAAGTAGTCGTGTCGCTGCTGGGTTTCGCTGTTGAAACAGTAGGTCGAGACTTGGTAGAGTAACAGTTGCTTAGTACTTAATATTAGTAATAATAGTACTTAAGGCGCCTAATGAACGAATTAATTTGTGCCTTAGGCAACAGTTTCATATATTTAGCAAGTTGCGGCTTCCAAGCCGAAGAAATGCGGTAAGTGAGTTTAAGAAGGTCAAGTGCTTTGTACAGTACGAGTATGAAATTCCTTTGTTAAACTAAAAACAACGGAAAAAAGAATCCACACTGTGTACTTCTAGATCGTGGGTGAGAGCAAACCTCAGTAGCAAAATATCATTAATTTTGCAGTTAAAGTTAAGTGCACCGTGGATGATTAGCACGACGAATTTGTGTGGTGAGAAGATCATGGCATGTTCAGAACACCCATTTTCACATGACGACGCTGTGGGGTGCTAGTTGTAGCGCAAAGGGAGCCCTCAAAAAATACAGAAAAGTAAAGTTTCAGGCCTTCTGTGGCACATATTTGTGGGTCACAAGACGGGATAGACCCGCTGCAGTATCTCACAAATGCTGGAACGTGGTTTACTGAGCTGGTCACCACTTAACATAGAAGAAACGCTTACTTGAGCTAGCCTAGGTGTTAAGGTTAACGGAACAAAATTGAGCGACTACACCAAAGGCCAGTTTTTGATCAAATTAGATCATGTGAAACATCATATAAATATAGAAACAAAAACATAGTCCCAAACTTCTTGACTATGATTACCCTTTCGAGAATACCGCGTGTTATGGATCATTGTGCAACCGGTCGATGATCTTTGCATTATTGTTTTGGCCACTTTTATAAACACAACGGATAATGTAGCCTAAAGAATGTAAGCACTAATCCAATGCCATATATTAGACTTAGCGGAAAAGCAAGAAAAGCTCAAACAATGTGAATAAGATGGGAGGAATATCTTGCGTAGTAAAGTTGGTCGTGGGCCAGAGGTTGATCCACGCCTCCCATATAAAAAAAAATATTTTCTACTCAGGAAAGGCAATCGGTTAGGTATGAACTAATGAAGGTGAATTTTGTCGGTGCTCGCAGTAGAATTTACATAGAATGTCAAGAAATGTTTGCCAAGAAGCTTCACGCTTTGTCAAGTCTCTACTTGGTCGTAGTGCGAAGCCCTCCAGTCGCCCCAGAAAGTTATGTACAAGGTCCTGTTAGGAAGTCGCGTAACTTGAAAATTCCTGTTGAGGCGTTTTATGTTAAAACCCTTGAAGTGTTAAGTGCGCTCAGAGTGGTTAGCAAGCAGCCTTTAGGCAAACAGCAGTCAACTAAATTAGTGTGCATGGCAATTATGGCAAGACAGATTATGACGTTGTTTTTTAGTCATGTCGGGCTGCTGCAGATAAATACAAGCCATATCGTAAGCTAGTAGTATATTAGGTAAAATACATTTACAGGGGACAATTTTAGCTGCAATTTTATTCATCGACAGATTGTCGTCGATCTCAGCAGACCGCACGCGCACCCAATTACCGCACTACCGTAAAGGGCGAAATTGAAGATTGCGCCTATAGCTTCGCACGACATTGAAACAATCTGGCACAAGCTGACGCTGACCACCACACTTGTTAAGGCGAAAACAACGTTTTCGAAACGCATGCCTGGGTTTCACGTTTCCACCAGATATAAGCTTATGTGTCTTCTGGCACGCACTCCCTTCATCGCAGAGGATCTAGTAATCAACCCTGGAATACACGTTGGCGGCTAAGAACTTAAAAGTAGTACAACAAAATGGCGCGGTCTGCCGGAGACGGAGTTTTTAGTGGAAAGCTACCACTCAGAACCTCGCGAAACAGTTGAAGTTGACCAAACAGCAATGTTTTTTCGGGCTGCTCAAAAATTAGAAATACCTTTAAAGGTCTATAAGTCGGTTTCTTGCAAACCGAGTAGTTCCCCAAAAAAGTGAATCGCATGCGCGTCTGCACTTTTATCCGTAATTGCCGCCGCTAAGTTTCGTTGATCGATCGTTTGGTAACCTGCAACCTGGAATATTGGTCTTCTACAGGAATGAGTAAGAGTAAGCAGGCAAAGATTTAGGCAAATTCCAGAATCAACCTAAATGTCCACTCAAATAAGGTTGTGAATAATACCTTGGAATCGCAATATCATTCAACAGCCACCCATTCGCGGATCCCATAACCGACAGGGTGAGGCTTTTGTTGCAGCCGTTGACATACAAAAGCCAGAGCTGTTCTCTATTTCTCTCCCTGAAGATTGCCCTGTTCGATCTGTTCGATCTCAAGTTGGCGTCAGTGGCTTCAGGCTTCCGCATACAGACTACACTTATCTGGCCGCAGTTATGTTGTAGTGTGGGTATCTAATGCCTGCTATGCTTACTCCGAACACTATGCAAAGGAACCAGACGTTTAACACTGATCTTTACTACAACGAGGCTCCAACGAGTTAACGAAAACTTTACCCTAACGCGTCCATCACTCGTGAACGAGAACGGCGTCACCTTTCACCACGGCAACGCGCGACACTATGTGAGTAATACCAGACTTAAAGATAAGCGACCTAGGCTAGGAACGTATTGAGCACTCACCATACTCTCCGAATATTAAACCCAGATTACACCTTATTCCGGTCTCTTCAATGTGAGAGAGAGAGAAAGAGACTGTGACTGGAAAATAATCATTGATCCGAGATCGAGGATGTCCAAAGTGATGTACAACATTTTTACGTCTGCAGGGGAGATAATACGTTTACAAAAGAGAGATCGAAAAAATCGCCGGTTGACCGCTGGCAAGATGTCATTGTCAAGAATTCTTCCCGAATAGGTACAATGGGTTTCAAACTGGTCGCCCTATTATTGCTGCCCGCAGCTTCTTACTCGACGATGCCTAACGGGCTCTTCCGCATGGCGGGTCTATATACGCTGTATTTGTTGTTAACGCCGGAGGTGCACCTTATTCCGCACCCTGGAACAAGACGATAACAAGAGTGTCGGTTCTGTAGCTACAAACATCGTAACATTGCTGTGCGCCATTCGCCAGGAAGATTCGAGCGCAGTTTTTACTCAGGTTATCACCTGGGAGAACAACTGCTTGAGCCCGCTGCTCCTCTCAATGCTTCTGACGACTGATCTGCCCAAAATAGTGGAAGGCTGAAAATAAATGGTCCAGGCTTGTGTGTCCAGGCATGTACGCGGACAATGTTGTTATATACGGTACTTCAGGATGTTAGATGCAGCAGTCACTCACTGCCTCGTGTTTTTGCCCATGTTTGCGAGTATAGACTGAATCTAGTCTTGCTGAGGCTGAGTCGTTTCGCAGGGGAGGACGTGTTACAGCTAACGACGCTCTCCGGTTGTGCTCAAGTGAGAGTTGAATACCTTGGAAATGCAATATCATTCAAGAGCCACCCCTTTACGGTTTATAACCCATAACCGATAGAGTGACGATAGGGGCTTCTGTTGTAGCCGTTGATATACAAAAGCCAGAGCTATTCTCTATTTCTCTCCTTCTGAAGACGGTGCTGCACGATCTGTTCGATCTCAAGTTGGCATCAGTGGCCTTAGACGGCATACAGGTTTACACTTATCTGGCCGCAATTTTCACAGAAGTACACGTAGTAGTATTGCATTTATACGGCATAAATAATCAGAATAATCTTGCCTACCTGTCGACGGATACGCGACTATATATATATATATATATATATATATATATATTTATTTATTTATATAGTGGATTAGAGAATTCGTGACTACACGTTCACGCGGAGACAATTGTTCAGTCCAAGGTGCTAGCATATCAAAGTTACAAAATTATATATATCTATCTATATATATATATAGCCGCAGTAGTAACGCTGGCTGCGATCACTGTCCCATTCTGAGTGTAGAAGGTAGGCCTGTGATGAAAGTGAACAGTCATTGGATGTGGGGTATCGGTCGGCTATCAATGTACTCTAATTCAGCCGCTAAGTGTGCGCACTCATCTCGAATCACTGGCGGGCTCAATTCAAACGGGACAAGTCATTTAGCAGACGCCCGTGCACGCACACACACAAGTATGCATGCATGCAACGCGATGATTGCAAATTGCAAACGACTTGCAGCGTCCGCTAAAGTTGCGTGAGAGAAAAGCTCTACGAGGTTCTAATGCAAGCCTTTGCATATGTCATGTGTTCATAGCGCTAAACTCTTGTCGCGGCATGCATCTATTGTTAACAAGTGAACGTAACATTTTAACGTCTTGGTTTAATATCCGCATTTAGCTGCATTGAGTAATTGAGTGTTTCATTACTTCTACTAATAACTTATACTACTACGACTCTTATTACTTCTACTACTTCATTTACATGTATAGCAGACAACGGAATACATGTTATGCTAGAAATCAATCTATGCGGCTATCTAACTTCAATAGGCAGCTAACTAGACTAATGTTTCACTTCTTTGCCTCCTTTAACCCGTTGCTTACATATATATATATATATATATATATATATATATATTATTGGCTTTAGATTTTTGGCTTTTGCTTACTCTTGATGTTTTTTTTGTAAATGATGGGGTTTTTAGATATATATATATATATTCACCGAGCAAGATGGCTGAGTGACAAAGCCTTTGCCTTGCACTTGGGAGGACTGGATTCGAGACCCAGACCGGCCACTCTTAAATAGGTTTGCATGGTTTCCAATTTAGACAAGCTAAATGCTGGAGTGGATTAAAAATTAGCTATGACATGAAAAAAGCGTACACGAGCACATTAGCCTTACGAAAACGCTAAAAATGTTTTTTTCGAAAAAGATGGAGTGTATTATCGGCGAGCGAGTTTCCATGTGAGGAGGCTGGCTTCGGGCTGGTGGGTGGGTGGATGGGTGATTGTACATACACATCGGCCGCTACGATGATGCGGCGGAAGCTGTGTAGAGAGAGCGTATGTATGCATGGGTCGGTCGGTCAGTGGGCTGGAGGTTGTACTCTAGGGTGTATGTGTGTGTGTGTGTGAGTATGTGAGCACTAACCCGATGAGGTGAATGTTCGGGCGTAGCTAGACGCTGCAGATCTGCCATTTGCCGGAGGTAGGGTGATGACCGGTACGTGACGAGGGCACCCGCCGTCGTCGACGACGACGATGGAGAAACGTCGCCCGGCGGCATTAAAGTCGCAATTTTAGCGGTCGTCAGCCTTGCAGTCGCCACCGTAGCCGCTGTCGTTGTCGTCGTCGTCGTCCTTATGCTTCTTGTTGTTGATCTCTTCGTTGTCGTCGCCGTCGTCGTCGTCGATGTCGTCACCACCACCACGAACTGCGGTTGTGGCCTTGACGCTGACGCAGTGCTTCTACCGGCCCCACTGGTAGCGAACGTCTTTGCCGAATTTGGCGTACGCGCGTCGCTGCTGGACCTGTTACTGTTGCTTCGCCTGCTGCTGCTTCTGCTTCACCTTCACCTGCTCCACCTGCTTCGTCTGTTGCTGCTGCTGCTGCTCAGAACTGGTCCGTTCGTCCAGGCCCAGACGGCGTTGACGTCGAGTGTCTGTTACGCTGATGACCGCGCTGTTTTCGGTCGGGACACCACCAAACAACTTGACCAGCCTCTGTAGGCGACAACGGACTGCCGGGCAGTGACGCGGCGGGCGACACCGCGGATGACAACGGCAACCACAGCAGAGGTGGAGGAGGAGGGGGGGGCAGAGGAAGGACGCTTGTGACGCTAGTGGTGCTGATGACATCTTAGCGTACGTCCTGCGGTCCACGTCAGAGCTAGTCGGGCGGTGCACGTGCGCGCACGTCTGGCGGAGCTCGTCGACGCACGCACACAGGTACAGGTGCACGATGCACGTAGAAACAGTTGCATACGTGCATTTGTTGTGCACGTGTACAACTGTTTCTACGTTTGTTGCCCGTTGTTGCCCGACGTGCACAACAGTCGCATTGCTGTCGGTGCCACAACGATGATTGTGATAATGATTGCGACAATAATGCTGATGATGGTGGTGTGATGGTGGAGTGGTGGTGATGGTGGCGATGGTGATAGTTTGGGCGGCCCAGTCATAGGCATCGTCTGCTAGGATTGATGAGTGCACGCCTACTTCAACGGGACAATCAAATAGGCTTGCATATTCGTTACACATCTCCACACGTCTCGTTAGTGTGGAGGTGAGGAACTCAGTTCAGTCACAGATAAACTGCGGTCATTCACGACTAACCTTGACGTGGTTTGTAGGAACTGTGAACTCGCACACTAAGTATCCACAGTCCACATCAATCAATGCATGGAGAAAAAAACTATTCAAATGACATTAACAGACAGTCCTGGTCACGTCCCAACCTGGCTTCCGACTTCCTGTGCCGATCAGGCGAGGAGAAACGTTTGCGTACGCATCTATAGAAAAAAATGCACAGTCACAAAGGTCGAAGTCACAGTTTTAAGGTGATACAGTAATTGTGGCTGTAGGATAACGTGTTTACAGAAGTTTAATTACAAGATATAGAAGCGGATAGATAACTTGCAAATTTCGAATTGTCAGAATACTGCAACATGTTAGTTTGTTGCAAAACAAAAGTCACTTAAATGCACAGTTCCTTGCATTAATAGTGCGCTTCATTCAGGAAAGGTTTAATCTGTTGATACAGATTTTACATGGAGCTGGCTTCATGGGAACATATGGTTTAGAATTCGTTTTGTCGCTACCAACTTGGAAATAGAGCGAGAAGAGGTAAAGGAAGTTAATACAGCATGACTTGGAAATAATATGATTCTCACTACGCATAGTTGTGGGTATAGCGTTGAACATATTTCAAATCAGTTCAGCATGACTGCTATCAATAGAGAATATCAAGATCCTTTTTCCTCAGTCTTTTAAATATGTTGGCAAACTGGTCGTCATCACAACTTTACTTCAGTACTTATCGCACATCTTGTTTAGTAGCCGCTGACTTTTCTTCGAACATGGGTTTCATACTGAGGCTGCTTTATATATTTTATTTTCATAGATATGCTTTCATTATGGGTAGTACAATGTAAATAGTTTTAAGTGTATATGGATCCCTAAGTATGAGCGTCACCCTTAAATCAGTACGTGTTCTGTGTACTTCATGTTAACAGATATCAGTACACCGAAGTCTCTGATCAGTTGTTTTCAGAGCAAAGGTATGATCACCGATGGAGTAACTGTATTGAGTAGTTTACCTTATTTTAAAGCGGAAATAAAATCTATGACGCATTACATATAAATCTACGACATAAAATCTATAAAATGTAGGACGCCATAACACCTTAATGCGTGAACATATTCTGCCGCATCATACTGCGTTTACAAGAGATGGAGTGTGCAGTTTCTACCCGGACGACAAGAAGACTGCACGTTGTCCATCAAATCTTGCTTGTCAGCGTTTTGATATATAGCCGAAAAAATGCACTTTTTTCTTAAACTTCACAAGATATAGCGCTGAGCGAAATCTGTTGTTTATTTCAGGGATTTGGCCTATTTTCTGAACCTTAAGCTCTTATTTGTTTTATAATAAATTTCCAGGGAAATAAAACACTAGGTGAAAAATCAAACATTATGCATTATTACAATTGTCTACGTATGTTAGTGACAGTAAACTGTTACAAGCTTTCACATAGTTTAGTGACAGTACATGACAGGTGCCATGTTACTCATATATATATATATATATATATATATATACATATATATATATATATATACATCAGCGCTTGTATTAGCACACTAGTATAGAGTTTGTTTGGCTGTATAACAAAATGTGAATCAAAGTTGTCTTCACGTGCCAGTGTTTAAAAAAACGATTATCTTATTTCTAGTACTCCCACATCTTCGGGTATTACAACGACGTGCGGTCGTTTTATCAAAACTGACGTATCTCTATTTTATAATATATATATATATATATTATAGGAGGCGAGCACTGCCGAGTATGCAAATGTATTGTAAATGATTAATAAATAATCGCAATATTTTATACATATATATAAAATAAATGTCTGTCTACAAACAAATATACATAAACACACTAAGGGATGTCGGCTGTTGGTAGCTTGTCATCATCATAACGCGGTGCTGACTCGTCAACAGCAGCACCAGCAGACTCGGGTGTATTTCTATCGAGTTAGTGATTGTCTATCGTTGTCCCCGCTGTCTTTCCCCTGTCTCTCTCTATATCTTGCTGCTTCGTGCTTGTTTTCTCTCTCGCTTTCTCCGGTCTCGCTATTTTCCACCGGCCCTCTCAAATTGAAGAGCAAATATTAGAATTATATCAGCTTCATCGGCTCTCGCCAGCCTATCCCTAACCCGCCACGCTTCCTGCACCCCTTAGACTGTCGTCGACCGTCTGGCCGGGAAAACGGGCAATTTTTCGTTCCTTCGCTGAGGCTCGCCGGTCGGTTCTGAAGTCTCCAAGGCTCAACACGGTCCGAGTCCTATTTCGCTGAGTAGTGCTGCTTCCACTGTCTTTACTATTGGTACTGCTGCTCCACCCGCTGCTCGCGCGACTATCAGCATCAGCATCATCATCATTATTATCACCCCCATCATCATCGCCGTCACCATGAGGTCCAGGACCAAGACCTAGCGTCTGGATGGCCGTCTAGTAGGGCGCTCAACCAGGAAGGGTGAACGGCGCTCAAGCTGCAGAAACGGCAAGAGTAGCAGCAGTGAATGGGGAATCCCAATAGGAAATAAGGCAGAATCCCCACGAGAGGTAATAGTGATGATGGGGGTGTGGGGGGGGGGTGCTGAGTGTTGTGGGGCTGGTGACGATCATGAAGACAATGATCTAGGTGATGATGGTCGAGGTGATGAGGATGAGAATGAGTGAGATGAAAAGCGACATTGAAGCGGGCCAGGAGAAGACGGAAGACGGTGAAAAGACAACGCCGACGACGACGACAACGACGACGACGACGAACGACAAAAGCGCGACGACTGTGATGTGAAGTAATTGGAAAATTACACACACACACACGGCCGCCCACTCATCCACCCAGTCACCAGCCCGCCTCTCCACTACGTTTACCCGCACGCGCGTGCAGAGCACGCGCTTGCACGACGTGATGACACTGACATTTTCCCATTGACCGTGCGGCTGCACCTTCACTCAGTTCGTTTGACGGGTTTCGTTTGACATTTGTCTTTTCCATCGTCGCCGCCACTGCCGCTGCTGCTGCTACTGGGGCTGCTACTGTTTCTCAAGGCAAACTTCTGCAGTCAAAGAGGCCTATTGACGACCGACGAGTCTTGACGAGCCGATCGCCCGTTGTGGACGGCGCCTAGAAAAGCTCAATGAATATACGCGTATATATATATATATATATATATATATATATATATATATATATATATATATATATATATATATATATATATATATATATATATATATATATATATATATATATATATATATATTGAACATTGCAAATCCAATGATAACTAATTTAATTTAAATTAAGCCCCTCTAGAGAGGACTGCCCCATATATATATATATTTTTTTTTCTCTAGGTTGTTTTCATATGTAATATTTAAAATGCTGGCCATGCCTCTCAGAAGTTTATTATGTTTACAAGACAGGTATCTATACGACTGTTGAGGCGCAAAAAATTGTAGAATATTTGAGAAGAAATCATGAAGCGATCTAATTTGTTGCTTTTGCTATATGAATTGTGCCGAAATAGACAGCAAACATTTTCGGGTAGCAGATTTGTAGCAGTTGTAAAGGACAGTGCTGCGGCGAAAACAGTCCGAAACTTTTGGAGCGTAAGTGGCAAAGACAGGACGTTTACCGTGATCAGCTCGACAGCAGTTTCTGCTGTTTTCTAAAAGACAAGAGAGAGTCTTGTGAATAGAAAAGACGTTATCTTACACCAAGACACAAGGTGAGGCCGCATGTGAGTCTATCCAGTATCCGCAATATAGTAGGCCTCGATTGGAAAATGTTGGCGCATCAGCCGTTCTAAGTGGCCCCATCGCACTGCCACATATTCAGATGTCAGAAGTATCTACACCTATTTTTTTACCAGGATCTATAATAATGTACATTGCATTAGCTTTTAGATGTTTAATGCTTTTATAATTGATCTCAATTGGCCATAGAAGTTAGAAAAAACACATCTAAAACAACCTAGGAGCAGAGCACATTACGTGTTGTCAAACAATTCTTATCGAACGAAAACATTCTGCCCAAAAACTTTCGATCCACAGCGGCCAAAGCAATGATTGTGTTGAGAGACACTGATGTTGACTGCAAAAGAATTCACAATCATCTGATGATTGTGAATCATCAGATCAATGAGGATATCAATATCCTCATTGATAGAGTCGTTGCACCGAAACAAAAATAACCTCACTATTGCAGAAGGAAATAATGTTGCAATTGATTGCCTGTTTGATGAAAACTTGTGGGACGATGGAAGCTTATTGAAAGGATACAACGGCAACCCCCACCCCCAGACGATAGATTCTATATTTCAGACCGGGAACTTTCTCAACCCCCAGAACCACTGATAAAACTGCCTCTGAACCTTGTAATTTCGAAATCTGTGTTAACTGCATTCTAAACAACGCTTGTTCATTAAACAAGCCGAACGCAATTGACATTTTGCACTCATTCCTTGTCTCTAACAATATCATGGTCTGCTGCGTGGCTGAGACACGATTGAACGAAAATGCTGTCTTAGATGGTGAACTAGAGTATAATGGAACATATAGGGTTTACAGAAAAGACCGGAAGTCAAGGGGGGAAGGTGTGTTACTTCTGGCTATCATCGTCAATATCCAACAAAATGACGATCTAGAACTCATCTACGTCGATTTAATTCTCGTGAAATCACTGATACGTGTGATATGTGCATATAGCTCTCCAAGTGGCAACCCTAGTAAGGTACATGGAAGGTCTTTGCTGCGAACTCTCGACGCTTTGTGACATTGATGCAACTGTTGTGCTAACTGGTGACTATAATTTTCCGTCGATCAATTGGGACACTTTGTCATGTCCCGGCACTCTTTTCGTTTCCAAAGAGCAAACTTTCGTGGATTTTTGTTCACGAATTGGACTCCATCAACTTGTTCGACAACCAACGTCTTCGAAAAGTGCGAACATACTTGATCTTGTTCTATGCAACGACGACTCGGTTCGGGGCAGCCCAGTCACGCCGTGCCCGTTTCCATTAGATCACCAAGCCGTTCGTTTCGCACTATACGTACACGAAGATTCCATTGCTGCCAGTGAGAATACGTCGACATTCTACGATTACAAACACGACGATTACGACCTGATTAAACTTCATTTAAGCTCGATTCGAACACCTTCTCCAATCAATGCAAGAGCGTGGACGAAATGTTCATTTTTGATCACTGATTGTCTGACTTTTATTCGAAACCTCTTCGTTGCTGTATTTAAGAAACGGCTAGACTCGAAAACATCTACACACTAAATCGACTACTTGAGAAGGAAAGAGATCCCACCAAATCAGACAAATTAAAGCTGAAGCTAGAACGCGTTCTGACGTCGTCAACGAATCATTGAGGAAAGCAAACTTATTGAGAAACGTGACATGATCAAGGTTTACCGCTATGTATCAAGGCGCATGAAAAGTCGAGATCAACTCAGCGTCCTCATCGGTCCAGATGGAGAGAAAGTACTGACCGATGACTTAGAAAAAGCTGAACTAGTGAGAAATCATTTTGCCAGCATGTACCCCACCGAAGATGAAATGAAAATGAAGTCAGACAACCCACCCCCTCCCATCCAACAACGTGGATACATCGCCTGAACACCTCCACCGTTATCTATCTATCTATCTATCTATCTATATATATATATATATATATATATATGTTTTTCGTGCATTGTTTGGAGGGAAAATGCTCTTCGCTTGTAAGCAGACGATATTTGGCCGCTACTATGTGTTCTTTGTTTGCCTACTAGTCTGATCTGTATGGGTCTCGTGTGGACGAACGCTAGCCACAGCTCTCAGTTATCCTGGTTGTTAGCAGTTGGATTGTCTGTCGATTTATCTGTCTGGGGCACAGTATGCCTATCGGCAGCATGTCATGTCGGGCCAGCCCAGATTGTTAATGTTGTTGTTGTTGTTGTTGTTGTTGTTGCGGTGCACTGTTGCTGTGCAGTAGTTGTTGTTTCTATTGGTTTGCTGACCACCGCTGTTCTTATTGTTTGTTTTGCCGTTAATGCTATTACCGTTATTGTCATAGTTATTGTTGTCTCGTTACTGTTGCTGTCGTTGGCTTCTTGCCTTCGAGCTGGCTGTGTGTTGAGCCGTAGAGATAAGCAAACTAGCGATCTGTGAATTCGTCACCGACATCAAGTAAGACAATAAGGGCAAATCAATGGGACTGATATGTCGCTCCGCTAACGTATCTCATCCGAAGGAAAGAAAGACATCTCTTACAAATTTAGTGTTTCTAAAATTACGCTACTAAAATGTGTGCTGCGAGATGTGTCAACAACCTTGTGCACTCGAGACGCCGCGAACTTGAATCGCCTCTACTTTTCCACCACCGCATCTCATATCTCAGCTAGCCCAAACTATTTTTCACACGTCTCCCGCAATACACATTACCTCTTGAATATATAGTGTTTGTTGTCGCGATACACGTGAAGCGACCTGAGGTGGTGCATCAGAAGATGATGTGGTATACACTGAAACCTATAGGGTGCATTCCGCAGCCTGCCAGACAAATTAGAACGAAATACTCGTGACGTGAACACATGCACGCGGTGATATAAACATGCATGCCTGTATTTGTATCTATACGCATTTATTTATTTATTTATAAACTATTATCGTTCCGACGAGCCAAGCTTGCTGATCCTGTGTAGGGTTGCCACTTACATGCCAGCATTGTACAAATCTAATTAATCATAAGGTCACTATCATAGCTGGAATCGCGACTATCAGTACCATTCTCTCGTCTCACTGCAGAAGTTCGATATTGCAATTACACAACTCCGAAGCAAGCTTGACATGGCGACACACACACACACACACACTGACGCCCTGCATTGTTAATGTTGCCACTACAGTCTTGCTCTTGGCGTTGCTAGTGCTGATGCTGCTGTAGCTGCTTCTGCTGCTGCTGCTGTTACTGCCACTATTAGCAATTATCATGCGCCAAGGTCCACTTCCTTCGGGAGGACCACGGCCAACGGGCGTCACCGGCCAGACGGTTGCTAAGGCTTGTAGGCCAAAGATAGGCCAACTCTACCCCTATCCCGGCCCGGCCTCCGTGTGTATCGCGCTGCGTCCGAACGTTTAGGCTAGACCGGACTAGGTGATGCGAGCGGCCGGTGAACGAGGATGCAAATACTATTCTACTACTACTACTACTACTACGTCTACTTCGGCTATCCCAGTAAGGATTGTAGTAGAGGAAGAGGGGAAGTTACGATGAGCGGCGGCGATGGTCTACGAGCCACGGACGGGGAATTCCTTTACGCTTCGATAAGCACACTTGCACGATGTGGTCCGCACCCCACGCCCCCAGCGGAGCCGGCCGGGCCGACCACCCCACGAGCTTCATGCTTCTCCTCTCTTTGTCTCTCCCACACACACACACACACATCTACTCATCGCTCTCTCCCTCCCGCTTGCTTGCTTGTTTTACTTTCCTAAACTTCGTTGAGCCCGGTGGCGTGGAGGCATGCGTCTGCGCCTCGCGACCGGAGGAGACACATAGGCGCTGCACGGGTTCGAGCCCCACCGTTGCACATTTGTATTTATGGGGGTCCATCTATGAAGCAATGCGAAAAAGCAGTTCCATGGACGTTATGTCTTGGCTGAGAGTCAGCCCCGAAAGGATTTTTTAAACTTCGTCACCATGCCATGTTATCACACACTGAAAACTCGAGTATCACTCTCTGACTAGGTCATCCATGTTGGTCATCTTGCGTTTCATCCACTATTAAGCCACTATTAAGAGAGAGAGATGCACATAATCTCTCTCTCTCTCGACCGAGATGGCCCACCATTCAAATGTCATACATTTTAAGTTTGATTATGATCTGAAGCATGTTGGTAGATGCCGACACTTGTTCTTTGTGAAATTACGTCGAGAAAGAAGGGGAGCGCCTTAACTCATGCTCGAAATGTTCGGAAGTTAAGACTAGATGCAAAAGAGCTTCTTATAAAAGGACCCTTTTTTGGTAGGATTTGGTACAAATTATCTCCAATTTATGCTGCCTTGGACTTGCGTTCTATTTGCAGCGTCGACTTGCTTTTACTATGAACATGTCTGCATCACTGCGGTATAAAATCTATTTGTGTGTACGTAGCGTAGCATGGCGTCATGTGTATCAATCGGAGGAAGCACTCCACTGATAACCTAAATGCCGACGTTACGGCTCTAGTATTAAAAATTAAAAACTGATCGATACGCAAAATTAGCGGTTTACTCACTACTTCTGCGAAACATTCCGCACATATGCGGCCTTGTCGTTAAAAACACCCTGAAAACTCCAACATTTTCTCAGGATCCTAACCTATTATTTAAGACCTTTCCTCGAACGGTGCGTATGTATTGCATATGTACTTAAAGGTTATTGCTCTTACGTACATATACATGGATATTTATGTAAAATGGTTTTCTGTCAACACCATTTTATGTGGACACACCCACATACACAGAGCTTGTTTTTCAAAACACCAGCCACTATAGGGGAGTTTTGACCATTGCAATATTTTTAGAGTAACATGTAAATGTAGCTGCTATATGGTACTATTTACAAGTAGTGCATTGCGTAATTAATGAAGCGGCAATAATAACTTGCCCTGGTGCCCATTAAATCTGTCTGCTGATCAAAATGATTCTGCATGAGGGATGGGGCTTCTCATTCAAAGATCGAAACCGGGCTGTTGTTCAACTATATATCACTATTCCCAATACGCATACGGGATTTTAAATGATTTATTTTCTACCGTACTGATACATGTATGCATAACTTTTGAATGCATAACCCCATTTCTCGCATAAAACGGTTTATTGTTATATAAATTGATAATCGTGTGGTGCGCGCAGATTTTGTTCATTGTGTTATATACATATATATATATATATATATATATATATATATATATATATATATATAGTCGTTTTCTACCGTATTGGTACGTATTTGTATAGCTTTTAAATGCATAACCCTATTCCCCGCATACAACGGTTTATTTTTATATCAATTGATAATCATGTGATAGTCGCATGTGTGTTGGCTAGACTTTAAAAATACAGAGGGCACTGCAAAAGTTGTTGCACGCCTAGCTGATGTTCGGCAGAGGGTAGGAACTAGTGGAAATGCGATCTCCGCAGGCACAATACCTAGTGAAATGTTGTAAGCTAGCATTCAAACCCGCAGCGTGTAAATGTTTTCCACCGTGAGAAGGTTAAAACGACTGAACACGTCATGGACCGAATTCATTCACATCCTTGAAAAAATGGCTCTAAGTGCATCATTCTGTATCACTTTGGGTCTCCAGTGAATTGCGTCATAGCCACCACCTCAGATTAGTATATCATAGCAAAGCACTGGTAAGAACACAGCTTTGTACATCAGAAGTAAGCCCTTTGTAAGGACCCCAATCAATTTCATTTTACGCAGCGCAGATATTAAAGCATAGCACTTAGGTGCAACGAGCCCCAGGTACCTAGCTGTCTGCGAGAGCTCAACGTTTTGTGTTTTGAATTTCAGGTTGTCAGATAATGTCAGTAGATTCTATTAGCATTGATCACAAGTCCAAAAATGTTAAAACTGCTTATTATGTTATCAACATTTAAAAGCGACTGGTGTAAGTCCGCAACAAAATTACGACGATTCACTCCGAACAGTAGCGTAGTGTATCAGGTCGAGATTTAGTACACAACAGGGATTAAACCCTTTGTGGCGGCGTGATTCGATGCTCATTGAGTGTAGATGGTACACCATACTACTGAGAGTCAGCTGCCAAGCTGCCACAAAAAGTGTTGAGGCACGCTATATATCTCAACATGTCTGTGTAAATATATATAGAAAATATTGTGATGATTTATTAATCATTTACAATACGTTTGCACACTCGGCAGTGATCGCCCTTATATACAGGGTGCGTAAGTTAAATCCGGACTAAACGTCATCGCCCGTTTCGCAATTTATGTCTAAAGAATAACAGATATTTCGGTAATTTTTTTACGTGCCGTTAGGTACACTCCTGAGGAACATTTTTATTCAATGTAGCCACCACCAGCAGCAATTACACTTTCAATTCTGGCGCGAAAGCGCCCGCAGGCCTTCTTCAAAGTTAGCGGATTGAGATTCTTAAACGACTCGACAATGGCTCTGCGTAGCGCTTCTGTATTTGCATGTCGAGACCTGTTAGTCTCTTGCTCAACAACGCCCCATACATAGAAGTCCAGGGGATTCAAGTCTGGACTGCTAGGGGGCCGTATCGTTTTGTCCCAGAACGCCGTCATGTTGCCCCGTAGCCAATCCTGGACGAGATTATTGGTGTGGGCGGGAGCGCCGTCTTGTTGAAAGACATATTGTCTTCCATTGGACACTCTATCAATCCATGGTTTTACCACGCTTCGCAGAACACGTAAATACACTTCCTTTGTTACGGTTTCGTGTCTGTCAAAAAAGTGTGGGGGCCCCACACTTAGGACGTGCACACTGGCAGGATGTTTGGTTCTATGCATGATTGGTACATCCTCAGGGTTCTTTGGGAGCCACCGGTCATTTTTCGGGTTATGTTTTTGGTCAATGGTGAAGATTTTTTCGTCGGAGAAAAATCGAAGATGTCCCGCCATTTCGTGTCTCAAAAACGTGAGGATGAGATGGCAGCAAGTCATCCTCTTATTTTTCGCAGCCTGAGACAACATCTGTCTGACTTTAAACGTGTAAGACTTGTAGCGCACTTCTTCGTTGAAAATCCGACGCATAGAACAATCACTCATATTGAATTTGATCGCTAAACGGCACATGGATAGACTTGGATCCTTAAAAACGCAGTTTTGCACCATTTTGATCACTCTTGGCGTCCTCACTTCTTGTCGGCGGTTGTGAATCTTCCTTCCAGGTGTTGCACTACCTAGCCCTGTCTCTTTTTCATCTCTGTAGCGTCGGGCAATGTCGTAGACCGTTGCTCTTTTAAATCCAGTGATGTTGACGATTTCGGCTGGCTGATGTCCGGCCCAAAGCAATTGGATAACGGTTGTTCTTCGGCCATATTCTGGATCCAGGTTGCGGCGGCCGTCCATGATGACAATGCGTTTTTGTTCTATTGTGAGTGGGCTGCCTGCTGACGCAAACCGATCTGAATTAACGCCTTCCGTCTATGCTGGGTAGCCCGCCAAAATTTGTCTGTATATATATATATATATATATATATATATATAAGCAAGAGCTCTATAGCGTCTACAAATACTCGAACGAATGTTGTTTTACAAAGTAGAATTATGATTGTTCATAGCATTACTGCCACTGGAGCAACGACTACAGATACTATTATTACAAGCATTATTGCGGCATGCCTGACGGTAGAATTCGGCGGGTCGCGGTGGTGGCAGAAGCCGCAGTAAAAAGAGCAATTGGTCGGTGAGCTTCGGTGGGTCTGGCGCCAGATCACCAACGAAACGACGCCAAACTACACTAACGACGACAACGAGCGAAAGCCTTCCTTCGACCGAAGTCGGAGGGTCGGAATGCCTTGGCATTGGAATACGAAGCGCGAAGCCTCGATGGCCACGGGGGTACGACGGTCGGTTATCGAGGCTAATCTATGGAGGCCATCGAATTTGCCGATTCATTTAACTTTATTAAAACGCCCTCATCTCGGACGAACGGACGGACGGACGCTCGAACGAACGAGGCAGCTGCGGGATGATGATGATGGTGGTGATGCCGATATCGTCGTCGTCCCCCCACCCCCCGCCCGCCGTCACTGTCCTACTGGGCCAGCTTACGGGTGCTGGCGGGTTACATCGATTCCCTTACCTCTTCCCCCCCTCCCGCGCCCCCAGATTGACTACACAGCAGACCACCAGTGTGAGGTGCACGAGACTCACATAGTTTGAACTACTCCCTTTTCTTCGCTGTCTCCTCTCTGTCTCTCTCTCTCTCTCTCTGAGTTTCTGTCCTGTCGCTCAACCGCTCGACGAATATATGGGCCACCCCCACGCCATAGAGGGAGAAGGAGATAGATAGTTGATTTCTTCAGTCAGAGATGCGCGGGTTGTCGAGTGAGCATCCGCTGAGCTTCGGGGTTCAGGGTTGAACTCCGACTCAGTGACTTAGGTGACGATATTTCGCCAGTGGTCGACGGGTATGCTTGCTTTGAGCAGTGACCTAGAAGATGGCCGAATCATCGTCCTAAGGACCAACGATGACAATAATGGCAGCAACAACAAGGACAGCAACAACAACAACAACAATAAAAAGCCTGATTATCCTCTGTCCCGTACGGGCTTGGAACCGGCGTGAAGCATAACGTCAATGTACCGAGGGCCAGACATGTTGAGATGTCTAGGGTTTCCCAAACAATAAAAGGCCTAATCGTGTCTAACTTATTTCGTCCTGTCTCGCTATTATGATCAGTGTCCTCATCATTGTTCCTATCATTAGCCCAAGTAGGGGTGTGCGGAAGAGCGTGTCTGAGGCGACGGTCAAAGGGCCATCAATCTATATATATATATATATATATATATATATATATATATATATATATATATATATATATATATATATATATATATATATATATATAATGTAGCTTAGTTTGTAGATACTTCACCAGTCGCCTGTCCGGCAATGACCGCCTCCACTCGTGACCGAGGCTTGTAGGCCTCTAGTGATGTGCGTACATACAGTGATTTATTACTAGTGCTCTCTTACCAATTGATATTTAATGTAGCCTAAGCTTACTGCTTGTGCAGGAAAGCCAAGCCGCATTACGATAAATTTCATTAACTGCCAACTGCTTACACTTTTCTGAGCATTCGTTTCAACAACTTGAACAAAATACTGTTATACCGTCACTTTGAGGGCACATACCGTGGGTAGACACCGCTGATTATGTGTGTTTAAGCTGAACGCAAATCGCGACAAATATTTAATTACTGACTACTGAGATTTGTATGAAACCGAATCTCTGAACTGGACCTGTGCGACGTCCAGACCACTTGACGCGTGTAATGTGAGACAATTTAAAAGACTAACACTCACCGTATGAGAGTTTTAAAAAAATGCAGTCATGTATCGGCGGATCAATTTGGCGGATCCACTTGGCTATGAGCCGGCTATGATGCTTATGTGCACTATTAGATATTATAGGTAAATCTTTTTAACAATACAAATTGTTCTAGTAGCGCTATATATATATATATATATATATATATATATATATATATATATATATATATATATATACATCGTTTCTAGGCGTTTTGCACCTTCTTCTATTTTGTGAAGCGGTGTGCTTTACCTTTTTCAGACATAATTTTGAGGATTGGCAATACACCCATTTATGACAGCTTCGCGTTAATGCCGTCAAAAGAAAAGCAATTAAGTTCCGAGCAGGAGAGCGACTGGTCGCCCACGATCGACTTTGGCGTCGGAACTTCCCCATAGAGTACGTGAGCCGATTTTTCTATTTCGGAATCAATCTTACTGTCAAAACTATCCCAAACTCCTAAAAGTTATCCTTGGCAAAGCATTACCCCTGTTTAAAATTAAGGTGGTCTCAGTTACCTCGTAAGGCATCAGCCTCGGTTGGAACGGCTTGATAATCGGACAACTGAAAAATTCCGATAAAGTCAAAGCTACCTTCCTCAAAAGGGTTCTCGGGTTACCCCGCAACGGTCTGATCTACACACTCTCGGGCATCCTACCATTTATAGAGGATCTAGTCTTCGTCTGTCTTTTACTCCCGCTCACCAAGGGTTCGGAATGCGCTTCGCCAAGAAGTTGCGACAAGTACGTAGCGATATCTACAATAAATAGGCAATTAAATCTCAGTCCTGGATGGACCCTCTACAGGAATTTTGTCATCTGGTCACGTTGGTGACGTAAACAAGAAAGCTATTATGGAACTGGGCCGGAGACTCATCGCTTCAACTCAGGATCACCGCGCTAGCGAATACCTCTTGCAGCGCATATCGATCGAGGTTGAGCGCGGCAACGCTGCGGCTATGGAGGGGTCTCTTCGGTTAGCCATAGGGCTCTCGGAGATCTCGTATAAAGTTGTATTAATCCCCATAATTGCTTGCAATTGGCAAAAAATAAATGTCTGATTTTCCCAGAAGGCCATACTTTTTATGGCTTCTATCACAAGCTGTAGAAGCCAGAATTTTCAGGCGCCGGAGGAAAATTATCTATGCAAATTTTGCAAGGATACTTGCCAAGTCTCGGGCAGCCTTAGTGAATTATCCGGGTTTTGATACTTTGTTTATAGCTATTGCTAACACGATCTTGCATAATACCAAATTGGTGAATGTATATCTATTTCACGTCGCAGAATTGAGTCTTGTGTATATACACCAGTCAATGAGCTTCATCAACTGCATTAATAAGCATATTAACCCAAAAACAGTAAACCAAGCGTAGATACGGCTCTTTTTTTATGAAACAGCTCACACAACGCGTGCCGACCGTCGGCCATAATGAAAGGTCCCTTATTGAAATTCAACATCTAGCAAGACGCCTTCACGCCCTGGCTCTTTCTGCCATTTTTCCGGCATTTCTGCTCCCCATCCCGATCCCCTATTTCTCGCTCTCTGCATACGCCGGTCTAACGGCGTAACGTCGCGCCCGCTCAAAGGACTGGACTTCAGCGCGGGGTGGCAAAAGCTAACAAAAAGCGCGATTTACACGGGAAGCGTAAAGCGCTAGTCGACGGCCTGAAGGCAGCCGTTCTTGTTATTTATCTCTTTCTGCGGTGGTTAGCTCACCGTAGACACTCGCTCGGCGCCGCCGCGATTACGCAAGTGGTTGATATATTATCCCGACATTAATCACCACCCAATCGGGTGCCAGCAACGCCGAACTGGCGCGCTCGCTACCGAATCGACAGCGTCGAGGAGTCTACGGGGCGGCCCGAGGAGTGGAGCCTGCGAACCGAATCTCTATCGAGGAACGAGCCATCAAAAGAAGGGCTCGGTTCACGGCCGCCAGAGACACGGACGAGTGTTTTCTTTCCTTTTAGTGTTTTTGAGTCGGCGAACGATGCTGGCGAAGCCGTTGTAGAACCCCAAGGCGTCCGGCAAAGGAAGGAAAAGGCGACGAAGGTGGCGTGACGCCCGCGCTGAAAACTCCTGAACGAAGGAGTAAAGCATGATGAGCATAGCTTGCGTATGTTCGGTCAGTTAAACAGGGCGAGATAGGGACAGAGACATCGAAAGAGAGAGAGAGTATTCGAGAGGAAGGGGGAGAAGTACAGAGAGAGAGAGGTGGTGTCGATGACCTGCGACAAGATCCAACCGAAGATCGGCTCTGGCGGAAAGATTTTTCTTCTATTACGTGGGCGGCGTTTCGATTGAGAACATGTGTTGGAAAGGAGCGAGAGGTGGTCGAAGGTTATCGTGACGTGGGAGGTCGCAAAAAGCTTGTAGCGTGTGCGCCAAGGGCGCAATTGCAATAAATTCCTTTGTCTACTTATTGGTTCAATGACACAGCTAAAAACATCTTTGTTTGTCAAGGGGGGGGGGGGGCAGGTAATACCAACAATAAGATTGCACCATTGTGTATACAAGTGATGTGATCTTTTAAGCAATTCACTAACATGTTCTGACGGCGGGACTTCTTTTCTATCTGACTATCTGGATTGATAGCACTTGTTGGCTGCATGATAAGACCAGGCTCTCGTGTGGCCTTGAGCAGATATGCATTTCAGGAACCTAAACTAATGACGAAATAGGCCCTGGCTAGACCGAATTTTACATCTAGCCATATGCAAGCAAAACGCCTACATAGCTTCGTACTTGAACATTAGACTACATTTTCTTGGAAACGCGGGCACACGGGTGCATTAACTGAGTTCGACTTAATTCTGTATAAGCCAGCTAACGATGGCCAGCCAATAACATCCCTATAAAGCTTGTCAATAGCAAATGTTGCTTACCAGTCATGGGTGCCACCTGATGCTATATATAAATCGGTTGATCTGTAGGCAGTTTGTACGATAGAAGACAGGCGGCAAAGTTTTGGGTAATGTTTATTGTAGCCTGAATGTCTCGTTTCGTTTCTAAACGTGGATATTACAATGCAGCCGTCTGTCTGCGTTACTGCTGTATGTGTTCCAACGGCAACGAGACACAACGTCTCATCTCAACGAAGGAATCCTTCTCGTTGTCTAGAAGTCCGTCAGAAGTCCGACCGGCTTGCCTTTTATGCCGATGCTTATGGATATCATACGGCGTGTCTCTTCTCTCTTTGTTCCGCGCTTCGTAAAAAAGAGGTACCAAAGACTATCACCGAGCTACTAAACCCTCCATTAGGGTGTGGGTAGGTGCTTTCCTTTTATAGGGATACCCCGCGCGTCCTTATTTTTAAAAAAAATAAGTTAGTTCTCCAAAGTTGAGTGAGAGAGATCGTTTTTAGTTCGTTTCGACTGAAGCGGGTTGCAGTCGCAATTTTCATTTTTGTTATGGGCTACAAGTGATGAGATGACAGTACAGGTCTCCCACCCGCCAGGAGCCGCTGTTGTGCCCGCCACGGCCTGTCTAGTGTCCGTAAGGTCTATTGGTGCATCAGCGGTGTAAATGGGACAGAAAGAACACTAACAGCAGATATTTTCGTCGGTCATCAGAGGTCCTTCGTCTCGACAACTTCTTTTCGATCTGAAAGTTGCGTCCTACTTTCGGTTGTAGTTTGGTCAACAAAAACGTACATGTTGCAACCACTGTTGACCGTCTCGCAGACGTCAGCTGTACGTGTTGAAGGCAGCTAACTCGTCTGTCTATCTAACGGCTACTGCTTTGAGTGGTCTGACTACGATTAGAACGAAAATCGAGCTTCAAAAACCCTCGATTAACCCTCTCTCGACAAGAATGTGTTTGACTTGAAATATCTCATGCATCTTTGTTGTTCCCCACATATATAAGCGTTTAAGTTATCTCTGTTAAGGAACGCATAGCATAGCGCATTGTGTAACCAACTTAAAATTTAAGTTTTGTATTTCGATTATCGGCAGTATCGTAGTCACCAGCAGCTTCGGGTAAGTATCGCACAAACTGTTCTCCGCATCTCGTGTTAAGCTACTGGCGCCATGGCCACTATTGTAGATGCATGATGAAACCTGTCCTGCCGGAAGCTGAGAATCTGACAGGGCTCCTGTAGCCAGAATCGCCTCGTTAATTCTACCGACTATTACGTTCTAAAACAGCTTTCCCTTGGTATTTAGCAGATATAGTACATGGGCCCAGTAGGCTAAAGGCTTCCACCCTTGGTCATGAATACCAGCAGCGCCTTCTTCCTGTGAGCCGGGAGCCTCCCCCACCCAACAGCGTCTAAAGTGAGTCTTCCACCAGGCCCGGTCGTCTTAAACACCTTGACTACCTTGGAAGAAACCACGCCTAACCCTGAGGCTTTACCAGAAGCGAGCCTCTGCTCGGCCGCGTAGATCTCATCCGGCATCTCCTCAGATATATCCTATTAATAAGCGTAACACTCCTCTAATTGTTTCCTCTCTAGTTTGGGAAGAGGCAAGCAACCACCCTCTAGAGTTTCTTGCGAGAATGCCTCGATGGTGGACTCTTTACCTTGGCCATAAGGTTCTGCTAAGTAAGGCTTAGGGGTTTGGTTCAACAAAGTCAAAAAGCTCTCTCTAGGCCCGTCCTCGCTTCGTCTGTTTATGTCAAGTCTAGTTTTGGCCGTCCGGTACTAAACCAGGCTATGGGGAAGCCGCTATTACTACTTGGTACATATTGTATGCCGCCCTGCAACGGTTTAAGTTAATCTGTAGAATTTTAGGCATGATCGGGTTACTTAGGTACGTCCGGCCACAATCCATTCGCCGCTCCACTCTGCTAACGAAATGGATTCCTTTGATTTATCTCCTGCTATCGCCTTTCCCTGAGGTTTCGATTCCGTCGGGCCCGAGTAGCATTTCCTCCGCTTGAGAGTGAGTCTTTTTATCGCCCGTGTTTTTCACCGGGCAGGGACTTGCTGCGGACAGAAAAACTTGGTCGTTAGCTACGTGTTTTGTTATGAGAGTCAGATGAAACCTCAATTCCACATGCAGAGTCTGCACAACGGCCTAAACCGACGACCGCTGCTGAGTACTCTATTTTTCTTCGTTGCAATCGTCTTGCTTCTCAGTAAAATCGACCTTCAAGCATGCGTTGGACTAAGGACCTGGCGTTGTGAGGAGCGTTGCAATGCGGCACATCGAGACGTACAAAGGTTGCCGCCCAAACGTCTATGATACACCAGGCTCGGGCTTCTCAAGCTTGATCAGCTGACACGTTAAAAGTTAGCGGGAAGCTAGCCTATAAGGTGCAAAACGATGGCCTTCAGACTGTGCTTTTAATTTCGCTCTTTCTCTAGTACGGTCGCAGCGCTACAGGGTCCAACTCAGGGTGCTAGGGTTCAGACTCACCCTTCTTCGGCACTCCCTGGCCTACATGCTGCCCACCATCTGGAACGAGCTGCCATTGGCGCTTCGAAATGCAGGTTGGGCCGTTGTTTTTAAACGACACCTTCTCTTACAGCCGAGTAACAAAGAACCACGTGACTCATAGTGAAATGTTTTATAATTTCCTTTTAAAAATACATTTTAATAAAAGTTTAAACATAATAAATAACAATATTTTAAACTTGTGTTAGGTTATTTATTAGGTTTCAAACCTTCATTTTGTTGATTATACTCCATTCTGTTGTTTTATCGCATACATATTACTGATTTCTGCATATGCTCGTACTTGCGTATTTTTTGAACGCAAGGCAACAGATTGCCAGTTTGTTGGACACGTCAATAAAACCTGATTGATTGATTAGAATATAATTATTCGTTCATCAAGCAGTACTGAGCAGGTTGGCTTAAAACATTTTAGATATCGATGCGAACGGGTAGACTTTACTGCTTTCCTACTTGTAATCTGCTACTGGGTTTTGGATATACCATGACCTATGCCGTAGACGGTTTAGAAACTAGTAAAGTACGTAAAGCTAAGGTCTGGCAGAGCACGATACTCGAACGCATAAGACGGAGATGCTCTCAAGAGATTCCCACTGAGATTCTATCTAAGTTCAATCGATTGTTTGAACAGCAAAACTGAACCGCAATGCGGGCATTTTGCAGAAAAGGCTATCGCCAGTGTCTGCCCTCTCTCGAGTGTGTGTCAACATCCTACATATTACATAATGGTGTTAATTCGTTTTTTAATATTTTAATTGTGCTGGGAGACTCATCTAAATACATATGTCTTTAATACATCCGGCGAAATTACCCAAATGTGAATGTCTAGTTTGTTTTTAAATCTGGCATTTATGTTTACCAGGTGATAATTAAGCATCAAATATTTGTCATAAGCGTTCTATATAGGTGTGTACAACATTGTTTACAGCACTTCTGGTAGGTGTACCGAGAAGTAAGCTTCTCCCAGATCCCGTAAGGAGCTGACGGTGCAATCTTCAGGTTGAATAGCTTGAGAGCTGTCTTCAGTGATAACTTCTGTGGGTGTTCTATTGTTGTGGCTGCAACGATTGTTTCCCTAGTTCCTTTTTTATATCACAGAAAATTATCTTCCAATGGTTAAAATTGCTATACCGAAATAAGTTTAAAAAAATTAACCACCTGCAGGTTTTCGCTAGCCAGGACCAGAGTCCGCCTCCGTCCCGAAACTTCATGGCTACAGCTTTAGACATGTTGATTTGAAGTTTGACTTCGGTAACGTAGTTGCTGAGAGTTGCAAGCGTTCGTTGTAAGTGAAATATGTTCTTGCAATAGATCACAAGATCTTCCACATATAGAATCAAGTTGACGGATTGATCTTGTTGTTTAATGCGCCAGAGGAGGTCATTTATGAGGAGAGATATAAATATATGTTCAAACTTGTATAACATTGATATATATATATATATACTCAGCCGGAGTCGTTGGAAACGTTGATATAAAAGATTACGCTACCTTGCTAGGGCATAACCCGTACACACCGATATAGTGGTGTTTTGGTTTCAATTTAAAATCACTCTGCTTTTGGTATCCTTCAGCTCAACGTTGCTCTCGTTTTAACGCTCGTTTTTCTTCTCCGGTGCCTACCGTCCTTCTCTCCTCGATGCTTCGTTTTCTTTCTCTCGCTGTCTCTGTGGGGTCGCCACAACGTCAGACGTATCGGCCCTAGCCTACCGCACCG
This sequence comes from Dermanyssus gallinae, assembly GCA_003439945.1. Lineage (NCBI taxonomy): Eukaryota > Metazoa > Arthropoda > Arachnida > Mesostigmata > Dermanyssidae > Dermanyssus > Dermanyssus gallinae. The sequence continues at coordinate 71,252 of QVRM01001736.1, forward strand.
TATCGAGTCAGCACAAACGGCCGTATCCACAACAGCTGAATACCCCCACTACCCCCATCCCCCCTCCCCGTTGCAAGCAAACGTTGCCAGGCATCCGAGACGCGTGCAGTCCCGTTCAGCCTACCACGCACGCAAACAAACAGCTGCCGGCGGCGCGGCTGCGGCCGCGGCAGCACTCAAGTCGGCAAGTCGTTTGACTCAAGAACGCTTGGCCGCTGCGCGGCAGATCTCGCCAGACCGCGGGATTGACGTACGAGTGTTTCTGACGTCCTGCGTCGTGCCTGCCATCTTGCCTAACAGTCAGCCAGCTGAGAGTAGCAGCATCTACAGGATCAGCGGCCATAACAGTAGCAGAAGCAGCAGCAGCAATAGCCGATCGGGCTATCGGCCAACGACCCCTTTCGGCTAAACCTGGCAGAACGCGGTGGGCTGTAGAAGAGGGGTCCAGCTGCTTTCCAGCGTTGTCCAGTGATGCTGGTAGTAGCAGAAGTAGTCGTAACCTCAAAAGCTGTCGTTGTCGTTGTTGCTGCTGCTGCTTCAATTGATGTCGTCGTCATCGTCATCATCATCTTGTCGTCTCTTTCCCGTTCTCGTTTATTCCTTTGCTCACCTTGCCCTAGAAGGGGCCCATGAAGACAAAGAGAAACAGGGAGGTTTAGAGGAAAATCAAATTTATATATATATATATATATATATATATATATATATATATATATATACATATACAGAGAGATAGATCATGTGTATGAGAGAGGCAGAGGGCTGGATAAAGTGAGTTAAAGAGGGGAGAAATATAGCTAGACATGGAGACAGAAGGATAGAGAGAAGATGGGAAACGGGAGAAGGCGGAAAACGAAAATAGATTTGTCATTTTGACATCGGACTTAAATCGATACGCCTACCCGCCGCCTGTATTGACAAGCACCGGCGGCGGCGGCGATAGGAGATTTTTCGACACGCGGAATGCTGCTCGACAGGCCCTGGCCGAAAGAAGGTCTACGCTCTCTGAACGAGTGGGTCAAACCGAATTCGAACTGCCCGCTCCCGCGCACAGCCCGTCACCAAACGACACGTCGGACGACACGGCGGCCGATGTCGCCGCGGTTCGCCTCAACTAGAATTGTACACGGGTCTCTTGCGTTGGTGTCCTGCGACGAGGAATGACGGTATCATAGCGGCGCCTCGATCCGTGCCGATCATCCGGGCCATGGGCTGGCAGCATTTAGGCCTTAGCCGCTCAGGCCCACAGGGTTTCGCATGTTAACGGGGGGACGTTTAGGCTGTCGAGATAACCACCGGGGTGGGTCTAACACCCAACAGTAGTTCGTCATCTGCTGAGCAATAAAGCAGAGCGAGCCTTACTGCTAGTTTAATGATACATTTGCAGTTTGTGATTGACGCGAATGGATTTCGGCTAGTTGGTGCTAGGGTAAGGCTGTGTTTGACTGAAAAGCCACTTCCTCCACTTCCAAGACGAGCATTTTGACGTTTCATGCAATAATGTAACAACTATATTGAACCTAAGCAAACTTTGTTGCAAAATAAGCGGTTTGTATCTGGGAGCGTTCTTTTTTTTACGTGACTGAGTGTTTCCCGCTCTTGTCAAACCTGCCCGTTGAGGCTCCAAGACGATAAGATAAGTTTTCGGTGCCATGGGTAGTATTGGTTTAGTTCTAGCGAAACTCGTTATAAGGAGGTACTCATTTCCTTTATAACGCCGTAACTATTAGGGAAGTAAATATGTATTACAGTAAAAAAAAAGTAAACATTTTTTTCACTTCAGTCATTCTATTGTTAGCGTCAAATTAAATACAATATTTTAAGCCTTTTGTTGATAAAAATCATTGTCTGGTCTTAAACAGTTTGTATTTGTCGTGTCGGGCGCCCTTTGTTTACTTTTTTCTTTCAAAGCTAACAAATTTAACAACACTCAGTATACAATCATTTTTGTTTGTGATTGCATGTAAAAATACTATACAAGTTGGTTCCTACGAGGGTAAAATCATTGGCAATGCATTTGTACCAAGCTTATCAAACCTGGAGTTTTAAATGAATGTAGCAACAGTTAATACATTAACGTTGACCACTTTTGTACACTGTGTGTGCTATCGAAGAAGAGCAATCCGAATTTTTGCGATGATGAGGTAGCTTAGACGGATCTAAACGCTGCTCACCTTATCGTCCGCAGTGCAAGCCAACAAAAAAGAGCCAGTGAAAACTATCTGAAGCTCACAACGAAAAAACGACGATAATCAACAGAACAAGACGATGTTTATGTCTAGGTGAAAGCTTTTGCGAGTTGTATTAGCTTAGTCGTGTGCAGGAGAATGTATTTGGCTAAAGACCTGAGTGAGTCGCGTACGACAAGATGTGAGAGTAAGATGCGTGACTGTGCGTGATGCGAAGTAATCCGGTAATTTTCTTATATTTCATAGATTCAAACGTTATATGCTTTTTGTGAAACACACTCTGCTACGACGTGCGCATCGTTAGCAAGTGTTACGCCGGCACTGACGTGCAATAACTAGCGTAGGGGCTAGCCGTTGCAGACATTGTGCTATTTTAGTACAAGTGCTACAAGAGACAGGCTTACATGTCGAACTCAAAATAAACTCATGTACACGCAGCCACACTTTCAGGCGAGGCTTCACATTCACCTCTGACTTCGTCGGTTGGCTCTGATCGACTCAATACTGCTAAGCCGAGACGGAGGAATGATGCATCGAAACTGCGAGAGAGAGAAAGAGGGGGGAGTGCGGAAGCGAGAGAGTGAAGGATATATGCTTGTTTAAGCATAGATGGGTCGGGAACAAGCGTTTCCCTCGAGCAAGCGTTTGCAGCCCACCACGTGGGACCCAGCCGAGGTCTGTGGGAGCCACTTCCCTCGAAGCTCCTCTGCCGGCTTTCTCGGCGAGGGAGGTCAGCGTGCCTTCTCGTGTCGCGGAACGGGCTATGTGAGCCTCTTATTGTTTTAGAGGCGGTTGCAATACGCTGGTGCTAAAATATCTGTTCCTGGCTATCTTTGGTACCTATTGTTCAACAGCAGCAGCAGTATGGGGATAAGCGGAAACACGGACTACTGCCTTTACCGAGGGCTTTCTATTGGAAAGGAAATTTTGAATCCTCCACGCGAACAGGAAGAAGAAGCCACAAACTACTTACTTTGCTCCTGCCTTTGAGGTCTCAGAAACTGCCAGTGAAACGCTGAAATTTCGATAGTATCGCAAACTGAGTTAGTTTCTGCTTATTCATCAATAGATCAACATAATACGTTTCGCTGCAATAAATAAACGCAAGGCAAGTGTGTAGTGAGTTAATAAATTGCAAAATGAAAAGAGCATGTGTCTTTCAACATTTGAGGCTTAGTTTTTGAACACTACAAGATTTTTTTTACACTAACAAGATCATCATTTATTACGTTTTATCCTACGGGACTGCAGTAGACATTACCTATCTCGTGTTCAATAGGGCGGCAGAGAACGACGCTATGCTCGGCGCAATTTGGTGGCTGTGAAAAAATGGCACCTGTTTAGTTTATTATTATTACCAAGTTAAAACATTACAACTCGTAATGGGTATGACATTGCGTGAGCCTATTTTGGTCTTCGCGCGCTTCCAGGAAGGCTGCTATCTTGTCGCTACAGCGTTTATTCGACCTAACGGGGCAATTCATTTCAGCGTACTATGCGGGTTGCGCTTTCCAGGTCGTTCGAGCTCTCTTCCTTTTCCGAATGATGTCGATTATTATTTTCAGCAATGCAACTACTCGTGCGACAAGCTCGTGATCACCCAGTGGAACTGTATTGAGTTTTAATACCAGATGTTCTGCCGCTTCGGGCTTCATGCCACCGTTCACACTGTGGAAATTCGAGTCTATCTGTATCCTCTACTCTGACGGGCAACAATCCCCAAATGATAGACAGAGTGAATTCCCGCGATTGTTGCTGTAAATGCTCGCGCCCTTTTCCCTGTGCTGTGTACAACCGTTCTTGCATGCAATAAGACTTTATTTAGCCCGAACTAAAGCCGTCATATGTCCTGGTGGACGTTATCGCACGTTGCTTAATGTTATATTTTATACGCCTTTATCATTCATTAACTGTCCCTTGTTTTGTTTGTTAGTATATCAGCATTTATTGATTTAAGTCCATTAGCTGTAGATATCATTTTTGACGCCGACTTAATTGGGCTACAACGGAAAGGGGAGTCCCTTGCCTGTAGGCAATGAACCAATTATCGACGCGGCGCTTCCGCGTTGTATTTCAACTGATATTTTTTGTAGCAAGAACTGTCATGCCCTTCTAAGTGTCCCATTTATTTTTGAACGCTCTCATTTGTAGTTTGTGGTATGGAACTATTGATGCCCCTAGTAAGCATGTTATTCTCAAGTCCTCACAGGTCACGGCGACTTCCAGTCGTACCTGTTCAGGATTGGAAAGGTCCCCAGCCCCACGTGCGTCCACTGCGGCGATGGACTCGACGACACTCCAGAGCACACGGTGCTTAGGTGTCCGTCATGGGCGGAGCAGCGCGCAAGCCTAACGGAGTTTTTAAGTAACAACCCAGCTCTTAACCTAAACGACCTCACTATGAAAATGACGGAATCAATTTCAGGATGGAACAAAGTGACCCAAGCTTTTAAGAACATAGTGCAAGAGAAGACAAGGGCCTCCCTCCGAGTCCGCTCGCGCCTCCCCGAGGCTCCCGGGGAACACATCCGCCTGGACCAGTAGACTCGCCCCCCCTGACTGTTTGATGATATGCGCAAGCAGTTCCCAGTCAGCGTGGGGGACGGGGACACGACTGGTTTTTAGTGGGTTGGAGCCCCACACTACCGGCCCGCACTTGCAGGGAGCTCCCTTGCTGCGGTGCCCGCGTGTGCAACCGCATTTTCCAGTTAGTCCTCTTTAAAAAAAAAAAGCGCCTGGTTGGGCACCGCTACGGCCTTATAGTGTATTCTGGAAAAACGAGCTAATTGCACATGGAGCTGTATTAGAGCTATCATAGATTAAGTTGCTTACTTTGATAGATCGCTTGAGCAATATTTATTTCGGTTTCTTAATAATCAGTTATTTAATTAGACTTTGTCTTTTCTATTTTGTTAACAAAGGTGTTGCACCTCCATGTGCAATGCCGCTTCTAGGTGACGAGAAAATTTACTAAGTATAAATTCGTGAGTTCTAAGCATCTGGTTGGCAGCCAAGCTCCATGCTGTTTCAGAAGGCAGTCCTGAGATATAAAATAAAACACGTTTAAAGTAAAAAGTAACGCAATTTGTTTTTGTGACTATTGTTTTATTCTAGTGGGCACCGTTTCTTACAAGCGCTGTCCAAAGGTAGTATACTTTAATCGATCTTGTGAATATTCTAAGTATGTCCGATTAAAGAGCACTCCATCTCACATCGAGTTTCAGATGTGCACGTAGTAATTTGTGGGGTAAACGCCCTTAGGCTATGCCACGTTTTTGTCGCACCAAGTGAAGACTAGCTCTTTCAGAGCTCTTCCTCACTAAACTCGAAGCAATATCGTCCTGTGATCGTTGCTCAGTTTCATGATATTAAGAATTGTCAAACCGTCATCAGTTGAGGCTTTCACACCATTTTACGTTAGGTTCAAATCTCATTGCATTTCGGACGTTTGTTTTCGATTGTTTTGAAATTAGCCCTCAATGGGGGTTTGCAAACTGAAGTTGCTGGTGGCGTCGTAATTGAGGCGTCGAAGGCGTAATTTATACTTGCGACAAGCTTAAGTGAAAATGTAACGTAAATCCTGCAAACTGTGTTTACACAATGCCATTGAAGAAATCTAAAGCTTCTAACACTTATTTAGCTCTGCAATTGGTAGACATCTGAAAGCTAAAGATTCTAACACTTATTTAGATTTGCAATTGGTAGACGTTTGAGAAATAACAGTTTATTTAGCGTTTACGGGACCTTAAATGATCGTGGCCAGACGTAGAGTGAGAGTAAAACTTTATTGGTTGTCAACCCGGAGACGCAAACAATGCATACATGCAGGAATAAAAGTTTAAAGACAAATATTTCGTGTGTTTTTTTGTATGTGTGTGTATAAATACAATTGAACGACATATTGTTCATTTTCTTGTAAAGCTGTTTATTACTGACCAGGGTTGGATGACCGAATTATGAAATAATTTTATTTGTGTAGAAATTTTTGTAAGTCGCATAACCAGATTACATAGTAGAATATGTACACGTAAGTTGTAACATAATTCGCCTAGACATAGGTGACTAAATATGTTTAGAAAATGCTAATCTATATGTATATTCTGCATGTACAGTTGAGTGTTTTGGGCCACTTTTCCTAGGTGTTGTGCATCCATCTTTTCACTTGTCACAAATAATTAGGGGGTAACCAAATCGTGCGGTGGGGCAGCGCTGCAGACATCGAGCAGTCGATTAAGAAAATCGCGGGAAACCGCGCGGACACCGTAGGAGCGGGCCAGCAGCGACTTTCGGCCGGGGGGTGATTAATGACTGCATTCCTTCACTATCACGGCGTGGTCGTCTGGTCGGCGAAGGTTTCTAGTAGCACCACCCCCACCGTCTACGCCCATCCCATTACGGCCTACTGGCAACCGCTTGGACGACGACCACCGACCGCCAGAACAGCTCTCTCCCGCGTTGACACAAACTGATCTCCGGTCTTTTCGTCCCCAGACAGACAGAGATACACACTCACTCATACAGAGACGAACAAACGGTCAGACATACGGGCTATCTCTGCTTGATCGTTTCCCTTAGCGTCTCCCCATTTGCTAAGCCCCTCTCCCCTGCCCCCCTGGAGGCGCGGTGACATTAGAGCACGCGCTTGTAGGCGGCTCTCGCCGCCAACGGTCCGCCAACGCCCCCCCGCCGCCCATGGGAAGCTTTTCCCCGGCGCTGTGTGCTAACTCGAGCATTCCTTGCGCTGAAGTCAATGGTTGACGCTGGTGCTAGGAGCGGCCGCTTCTCCCGGGCGCTGTGTCTGTCCTGTGTACATTCCTCAAACGTGTTGCCGTCAAGATGGTCTTACGCGAAGGACACATTTATATATATATATATATATATAAGCGTACGTACACATGCATATAGAGATGCCCAAGTAAACAGCCGACGACAAAGGCGATGAAATGACAAAGATGATGTTGATAATAGGAATAATGACGGTGACGGAACGCTGGGACCATAGGCGCACGCCAAGCGCGTTGATGAACTGAAGGCACGTTTTCGGCCCTTCTCTCTCCGTCGGTCTCTCTCGCGCTCTCTCTCTTGCTGTCGGTCTCTCTCTCTCTCTCTCTCTCTGTCTCTTTCCCTTATTTCCAAATTTTCGTTTTCCTCTGCTGAGTTTCGTAATCTCTTTCTACCCTTTTCTTTATCCCTCCGTCTTTTCCCTAGGTTTCATCGAAGTCCAGCGCCGGGCGTTCTATCTTCGTCTCGTCTACAAATACCCCTTCTCGTCTTCTCCGTCTGCTGCCGTATCGGGCGCTAACTTCAAATGGATGAACACTGGTACTGTTCTTCCGCGTCCTCTCTTCTGCGGATCACTCCAATAGGGGCGCCAGGCGCGCCTTAACTAAAGCTCTCTTCTGCTGCCCTGCATTGATCACACATTATGTATATATGCCGTATGCGCGCATGTCTGTTCGTTAGCGGCCTCCGATTCGTCTAGCCTTCGGGCTGATTGTGTGGCGGCGTGGTCTAGTGGACTCGTGTGCTAGTCATGGTTGTCATCTACCGGGGTTTTGTCGGTTCGATCCCTGTTGTTAATTGATTTTTTTTTGTTAAGCGGTGCTCGTTGAGATTAGATGATAAACCATACCGCTGAGAGTCAGGGGCCATGCTGCCACATAGACTGTTGGGCAAATTTTCGGGCGATAATTTTATAGTCGTGTACAGGCTTGCGTATATATATATATATATATATATACACAATTTAATAAGAATATAAACATGGCTCACTCATCTTTGCGCCCTGTCTTGCCCCAACAAAAGCCCTAGCCTCTAAACTCGGACAGATCTACAACTCAGCCAGCAGTCGCGGCTATGACAAACATACGTTTGGTAATGATCATCGGACTTTAAACTTCGACAACAATTCATTGCAATTATCAATTTTCTCTCCTTTAGTCTTTGTCTTCAAGACTTGGCAGACAAACACGCTACACACACGCACACTTGCAAATGCTTTCTTCGATATCGAGCTCAATGATTGTCCTTATTTGTCTAACGTTGTCTCTTTCTTCTTTCTTCTTTACAGAAATATACGTATGTATACACATTTTTCAAATCCAACTAAGTCGATGGGAGCACCGTGATGTTCCCGGTGAATAAATTCGGTGGCCGTTGTATTGTTCTCTCAAAACTCTCAAATTGTCAATTACGAGTGATACTAATTATAGCGTGCATTAAAATGCCTTCTTGCATTTATGCACCTGTTGATGGCTTTGTCGCGATTGCAGGCTGACTGAAACTCAGTGCAGCTGACTCGAACCACATCACGTTACGAACTCAGGCGACGAGAAAACTCTCGTACGAGAGCGTTAGAGACCAACGTATTGTAATATGTTCTGCCTGTGTGACTCCGTAGCTGCAAGAAAATTACCGTGAAATGGAGGCCCTTAAAGAGATAAAACCTAAATCTTCTCTTAAGGACTAGGTAAACGCACAAGCAAAGTGGCACTCGTTATCTGTGAACAGATCTGTAGCTTCCTAAATGCAGGAAAAATGCGGTAATTATTGTGGCGAGTCGTGCATTTTTTACGTAGGATCGTCCGTATTGACCAAGAAAGTACTTTGGCCTGTCATCCTTACACGGGCTTTTCGGAGGCCAGCACAAATATAGACATATTTTGACTTTTAATCTAGTAGTACCGCGCACATACGAGCCCTTTTTCCTGGGCAAGACAAGATAAGTAGCCTGGTTGACCTCCGTGCATCGTTCGAGAATGCCCAAAGGCAGAAGCAATCCCAAGACCCAGAATTCTTCTTCAAGGCTTTAAAGCGGAATATTGGTTCTGGAACTAAGGACTCGCCGGAATTGTTCTAATAATTTTAAAAGTAATTTAAGAAGCATCTTTTCTGCACATAAAAGGGGGTGAATGAGAGCTGTAAGACTATCTTAGCAACTATATTGGTGTATTTTATAAGGTGTATGGAGTAGTGACAATGGACCAGTTCGATGTATTGAATTGGTCATGTGCCGGGCAAAAAGGTTGTCTAACAGCGCTGTGCAAACATGCGTATATATATATATATATATATATATATATAATTATTAAATTAAATTGTTATCACTAATGTATCACAATATGGATATTAACATATAAATCTAAACAGACAATACGGGTGACCATACGGCGTCCAATCTGGTGTGTTTCGCACTAAGCGTTATAGGTATTGTAGCTAGGCGATGGGTTAAGAAAATTGTGCAAATGCTGTGATAAGCCTCGTTGTAAATAGGTACATCACTAGGACCAACTCCAACCGTTCAAAATCCTATCCAGAAGACGTCCTAGTGTTCGGTGATCGTGGGATTACCGACTTTTACCCTCTTGTAATTTAATTGAACTGCCTATCAACGCGGCCTGAGTTTATAGCCGTGTTTTCTAATCATTATAAAAGTTCCTCAGAATAGCGCATATAGATAACGACTCTGCATGATGCCCAGGAGGCAAAGAAGCGTCCACATAAATCTGTTAATTCGTCCCAGAATCTTCCCAAGCAATTTGGGACGAAACCCAAGTTGATTTCAAAGTCAAAAGTCGCTTCAGCTTAAAACCTCGCCTTACCCTTTTGTTGACACCGCATGAAAACCTATCAAACTCGAGGTTAATGGGCAAGCTACAGTAAAAATGTCCGAAAGAGGACAACATTCAGCCATCGTTCAGGTAATTGTATGACGTCAACGGAGTCTTCGCTCGCATAAAACCATTGTCACCCTTGACGTTTTGCGTCAATGCCGAAGTCTTAAATGAGCAAATGGATGATCATATCCTTAACTATATAGGCTTAAGTATTTCAGAATATGCATAAAGCCCTTACGAGTTACTACTGCGCTGGGCGCGCTGTGCTATAAAGATCTATGACCTTCTTCCTGCGAATGGGATTCACTTGCAATAACTATACATAATACAAGCAGTAGCTGAGAAGTTCCCTGAGAAGTACCATCACTTTGACGAATGGCTACGGGCTAACAGTCACCAACGGTACATATGGTATAATCATCGCCAAAAGGCAGACCCTACGGTACGCAATTCAGACGAGTGATTCAGCAAAATGTGTGGCCGCGGTATAATGCTAACCGAGCATAGGGTGAACCGGGTGCGTGGTTGATATCGGTGTCCATTGGGTGGCCACAGAACATGTTAAATCGAACGCACACTTTCAAACACACCGCTTGTAAGTAGCATTTTATCATGCAACCGGTAGCCTTAAAAATAATCAAGTTAGGGAAACGAAGAGAGAGAGAGAGAAACCCTTTGTCTACGGTAAAAGATCAACAAAAGGCTAGCTGAACAAATCTTGAACAACCGTGGAGTATTGCCCAGATGGGTTGCGAAATCGCGACGACCCACATAAGCTCCTTACTTGGTACGTAATTTGCAGTAAGTATTGGCGGAAAAATCCTGTGCACATTTCACATCTGCAGATATAGCATATGCCTTCTCCCAGTAATGCAAATCGCAGTATCTGTGCATGTAAGTTATGGCTTTCGGGCTAAAAAGCCTGGGTTCGAGAATCAAACTCGCGTTTGCTAAAGTTCAGATTCAGCTTACATGTATAGGCTTAATAACTGCAAACCATTAGATTACTTAGCATCAAAAATCAATATGCGGCATTTTGCAAGTGCAAATATTACCTAGTAGCAATTACTAAAATTGCTGGACACTTGTGTTGATGTAAGCGAAGCGAGCCTAAGGTTGTGTATTGCGTACACAATTTTTGTATTTAAAGGTGGATTGTTGTTCTAGTTGTACTACTGTCTCCTATTTCAAGGGTAAGCCTTGCTTAGCAGATACTTCGCTTGCTTGTCGGGCTAAATTTTTTCATTTCCAAATTGAGACGATAGACAAGTAAAAGCATTTGCTGAGAACACCCTCATGCAACTTTGTGAAGATATTTAACAACGACAATACTAGATGTATGGCGTTTTCCGTCTCCGAGAACCCGAAGCCGATACTGTGATGGCAATAAAATACCGTGATAGCGCAAACTTCAATTCGTGCCCGATATTGCAACATTATTTTTACTGAATCTATCGTCTGATCGTAAAATACTATGTTGCCTCCCCAGTTTGCAACAGAAAGTTCAGTGTTGTCAACGAGGAGTCTGCCATATTTATTTGTAGTCTGTTAATGAGTTTGCCATACTTATGCCATATTTCTAGCAGACCAATTTCCACTGGACCATTTCCACTGGTAGTTCGAGCCTATGCGACAGCGCTGTGCTTCTTTTGTAGACATTGAAGATGAGAATCCTAGGAAGGCCCTACTGCGCGATATTTTACTTCTTCTCCACTGTGGAGACTGAATGTTACAGCTCAATGGGCATGAAACTGTGTGTGATTGTGGCATAAGGGTAAGTGTGGCCCACTATGAGAATCCGCACAGCAACAAAATGATTAACAGTGAAAAATCCTACCAGTTGGTCGACCGACGTTTTAAGCAAGTCGTGCATTCGTAAACGCGTCGTGTTCTACCGCCCGCCCGCCTACATATGTTGCGGTCTGCCGCAAATTGCTGGAATTCTCGTGAATTTACCGCATTCACACCACAGACCTGCTCTTGCTCGAAACCTCGTCTGTTCTGACATACTTTAGATTGTTTCGAAGCGAAAAAGATCCCAGCGGTTGAAGGCAAAGAGTATCAAAGGCCGCCCTAACCGCTTCCTTTGCGTTGAGACACAATAAATCTAACAAACTTTAAGGAAAAAAAAAGATATATATATATATATATAAGCGCGGTTTAAGGGACTAGTGCGTTTGCCATGGTTGCCGTTTGCCCCGGGGTGTCCCCGATGGATGACAACCATCTGTAGGCACGAGGTTTGAAAAGTTCCGACGGAATGATTAGATTTTAGAAGTAAATACTGCAGTCATAACGACTTATTTGCGTTAGTAGCTTAGCAAAGCCCAAAATTCTAAACGATAACGCGCCTTTTATAAATAACGAGAATCGAATTATTATTTGATTTTGCCGTGGCCGTGTTTGATTCAAATAAAACTAGTAATTTTGCCAATTTGCACGTGTTTTTATGATACTGACAGAAATGATATATATTGCCATACCTGCTTTCATTGAAAATGTTTATTTACAACTATAATTTTGTTTCTTTGCTAAAGGCGAAGTGTCCTGGGAAAGCAAAACATATTTGCCTTAACCTAGCGGCAAAGTGTATGGATATATAGCATTTTTCTATATATATATATATATAGCATTCTGATCCGCCGACCAGCGCTTGGAATTTGTAAACGTGTTACTATATTTAATGTTTAGAGTCCATTAAATAGTTAAGAATTTCAATGCGCGTATTGAACACTGGCCTCTTTCTATAAATATATCATTCATAATAAGGGGAATACCCTAATTTGCTTACGCTTTCAACCTGGGCCGCACCGTGTGCGAGGATTAGGGTACTAAGGCGTCACTCGTGGTCACGTCCTAGACCAGAACTCGAACATTCTTGGAGGCGAGCAGCGTCACCCCGTTGGGCTGTTTGGAGTTGTCCAGGCAGAATATTATGGTCTCGAGTCCACATGGGTATCCAGGCTATCTGAGGCCATGTGGCAGCACGTCATTCAAGACAGCGTGTCTTGCCCGGCGACCAACACATCTTGCCGCACTATCCAGGACAGATCGTGACGGTCTGGGGTTACCGGTTTGCCAGAGTCGCCGAGCCTTGCGCTGAAATCATTTAGCACGCTTGGCAACGCGTGAAATTTCGCGTCCCGAGGGTTCTTCGAAACGCTAGGCGAAACGTGAGGGGCGATGCTAAATTCTGATTGTATTCTTGAATTATTCGGTGGCGGTGCTCCTTTGAGGACCAGCAACCGGGCTTTGGCAGAGTCTGAGAACAGGTACACTAGACCTGCGCGGGGTCCCAGTTTAGGCAAAGAATTGTCGATAGCGATTGACATCGACGAGGCCAACACCGGTCTCTTGTTGATCGATCTGGGCAGGTTTACACCATCAGTCATAATCGGACAACCACTGAGAACATATAGGAGGGTGAAAATATATTGCACGTTTATGGAATATACATATATAGCATTCTGATGCGTCATAACCGGAACCGTACCCCATTTTGGGGCTACCTTTAATGAAGAATTAGAAGTACTTTAAACAGTATCGTAACACACACGTATGCAAAACTTGTGACAATTATTCGATAAATATTGCCTGGTAAACATAAATGTCAGATTTTCTTATCTGTTTAGATGTGTATTAGAGTTACCCAGCAGGAAATTCAAACCCAAACTCAAACAATAGATTTGTTTAATTTCGTCGGATATATTAAAACATGTATATTTAGATTAGAGCACTCAGCACAATTGAAAAAATAAAAAATCTAATAAACGCCGCTTTATAATATGTAAGATGTACCCATACTCACTATAGCGGGCAGACACGGCGATATTCTTTTCTTTAAAATGCCCTTATATATATATATATATATATATATATATATATGTACTTTACTTCTATATGTCTATGTACCCATATGTATATCGATATTTTGCGGAATATATGTTAGGCATTCTAAGTATACGTTTGTGAAAATATTGCGCTTGACATACATGCTGTTTGTGTTATGGTAACTGGTAACGGCTGATTGTAAACAATATGCTGGACAACTGTATGCCCGATACCGGTTGAAGTTGGAGGCGCTTCTATTATTATTACATCGACACGTAACGATCGATTACCTATAGGCAATAGTCGCACATTATTGGTGGTGCTCTGCTTATGTGCGGGACTTCCATGTGAACGACACACAGTAAACAGTGAACGACGCACTCCGTTGAGCTCTGTAATTCGCACATATTACCCCACAGAAGATGATTTCGTTACATTGACATTGGCGCCCTTCATGGTAGTAACCTACTGCCCGATACAGTAGGTTTGCCATCTATATGTTTGCCAGTGAGGCCGTTGCCAGTGGGACCCTGTTTGGTCGTCGGAGGACGGAAAGTTCGTCAGAATAGGGTGATGTCATTTCTATGGGAAAGGGAGCCACTGGCACGCAAAGTTCCGCCTTCCGCGTCAAAGGAAAGGGCACTACGCTTCTGTCCGCGCAGCGACCTTTCCCTAAACGTTACGGAAAAGCCCAGCCTTAGGCTCATTGTGCTTCACACAGGCAGCTCCATGGAGGCAGCTCATACTATAGCGGATGGTGACTTGAATCGAGATAGACCAACCCGTAGGAATGCAAATTAATATTTTCCAAAAAATCTACGTATTTTACAGAAATAATACGTGCACACATGGTAGATATAACATAGTGTGTAACGCTCTAATATAATCACGTTACAAACCGAAAAAAACCTGAGATGCCGTTAAAGGACAAAGTACTAGTGATACTATGAAATCTAGACTACAGCAACAAAATCTGTTCTGCTTTATTTTGTTGGAAATGTAATACTAGAATGCAGGATTTTTGTACGAATTACAACTTGGAATTTGTATTGAATTTGGAATAGAATTTCTCTTAACCATTGGTTTGTCACACCTTCCATGAGACTCTCAGTCGGCACAGAAATTGTGCCGCATACGTGTCGTTACATATGAAAGCAGTGTCTTTGCGTATTTATCTATGCCGATGCGTTATACTGACGACTAGTCTGAACGGGTCGGGTCTGCTTCTCGATATATACTTTGAAATATATATATATATACCTCATATACCTTATAAAAGCCTAGATATCTTCGTTGGAAATGAACACAAAACGAAAATATTCTCACGTATAGTTTTCTTATTCGTCACCAAAATAATTCCCAGTTTCGTCAAGTTTCTGGTACATGCTTGTACATCAGTTGTCTATACGACCGCTATTGGCCAGAGTCACAGCTCAAAGTCTTTCAAAGAAGGTTTTGCGTGAATCATAAGCAACATATTGTGGTATATTAGCGCACTCTCTTGCAAGAGCGTGTTGCAGGACATTAATGGAAATAATGGACTGATTAATCACAGCCCTTCAGATGGGATAACCCCCGGTACGTGTACTACAAGCCAGGCCTGAGTTTGTTTGGTCTTATAAGAGAGTGCCGAATCCTGCTGAAACGTAAACCGCAGGTCCTTGATTTATTGCTTTTTGAATTACGGTGGCAGATGACCCTTTAAAAACAGCTGGCGGTACCACGTCCCGTCAGATTTTCAACACCATGAGTGATAAATACGAGCGGCATGCGCCCGTCATTGGTTGCCAGGCTTACAGCATCACCGATAATGTCGCACGTCCTTGCTACAGCCATTTTGCCTGTTCAGAGTTTGTTCAAGAGTGTACGTTATTTCACCAGAGAATACGATGCTAGGAAGTTTGCCACGCGCGTGGCAGACAAGATGGACGTTAACCCTTTCCATCGAAATTTGCTTTGCTTTAAGTTATACTATAAACATGTCGTATCTTATAAAAATATGATGTCTCATATTCCCCGTTACGCTACTGTTCGAGATTCACGAGTAATATTTGCAGTGCCTTCCTTCAAATCCTTCTTCAACCGCGCCTGTACGTATCTGATAGTTTTCGACTAGTTGCAGGTGGCTTGTTTGTCCTTCGTTGGGTCGAACCGCCACCGAGCATGTTTCCTTCTATGACTTAATAGTGCATATTAGGAATTTTTATGCAGACGGTAATATGGTGTAGCTCACTCACAAGATCCTTACCACGCCTGCCCGTGAAATGGAATGCTCCCGTACTATATCGCTTTAGTTTCATGGCCACTTGCATTATAACGAAGCCAGCAAAGTGGCCATGAGGCGATCGAACTGAGTGACGAGACGAATCAGCTGATAGCGTTAGGCGTGCTCAGCAAAAACATTCGTTTATTCAGGCCAGCGCGGCAACGTTCGCAAAATAGCATTCACCTAGCCTGGTTAATCCTATATATATATATATATATATATATATATATATATATATATATATATATATATATACATTTTTACTCGTATTTCTATAATGTTTTTAAAACCCATAGTCAAGATCGACAGCCCGCATAATAAATGGCACGCTACTTTTGAGGTGTATGAACTTCACGCGAGTAAAGTTAGATACCGCACTTCAGAGTAAAGTGTGGTAGGGCCCCTAAAAGGTAGCTACCTAGGCTGTTGCCGGCTTTCTAGAAGCCCGTCGGTTGGTCTGCCTATCTATCTATCTATCTATTTACCTGCCAGCCTTCATTACTGTCTGCCCCCGCTCGCTCCGTTGTATTTCGTTTCACTTTCAGCTCCAACTTAAATGCTACTACCACTTACGAGGACACAGGCAGACAAATACTCATACATACGTACAGGGTGTATTTTCTATGACGATCCTTACTATCTCCACTGCTACTAATGCAGAACTACGACTATTGCTACTACTACTAATACTGTCCATACTACAGTATTGCATTCGAAACCTGCTCCAACTATAGCGGTGCGCTATCATCGCTCTTTGCTGTAGGCAGCAGCCTTTTTCCTTAGCTTGTCGAGCACAGTCTGCTGCCCCTGGAGCAGCGGGACAGCGTGTCGGGGCTGGTGAGAAGAGCAGAGGAGCGATCAAGCGGGGCAGGACGAGACGACGAGCGCGGCGAGACAATGAGGCAGACATGGGATGAGAGATCGTGAACTCGTGAATTATAGACGAGCTCGTTGCGGTTGTCTGCACCCCTGCGCGCCGCAGTTCAATTGCTGTTAATTCTCCGTACGCTTTGCTGCATAACAAGCGGCCGCTAGCAAAAGCGCTGACTGGCTGGCTGTTGAAAGCAGCCGAATTACACGGGCAGATCCTATCATTGCCATTTTCGTTGTTGTCGGTGTTATGCCGTTCGTGTTGTTGTTGTTGTTGTTGTTGCTGTTGCAGTTGTGGTTGTTGCTGTTGTTGTTGTTGTTGTTGTCGTCGTCGTTGTCGTCGTCCGACCTAGCGCTGATGGCGGTGTAGAACGCGCGAGCCGTAGACGCTTTTAGCGGCCGCTGTCGGTGACGCCCGTGTACTACGACCAGGTACATAAGGTGGGCGAGGCGACGGTTTCGTGCGGTGTCGTCCGCATCGGGCAGCAGCAGCATCAATAGCATTAGCGATGGCAGCCAGGGAAGAGAAGAAAGAGGAATAGAAGACAAAAAACATCGAGCCAGCCCATAGGGAAAGCACTGTTCGCGCTTTGCTTCTCTTTAGTCCGCGCGGCTCGGCTTAGCTCGGCACGGCATCGTTTTCCTCCTAACGGTATGGAAAGGCCGCTGTGAGGCCGCCGCGAGTTGGCCCTTTGTCGACAAGCGAACAAAGCGATGTAGCCAGGAGCTGCTGCTGCCGCTGCTGCCAATGTTGCTTGCCTAGTAGCTGAAAGGCAGAAGCTTACCAGTTCAATCTTACCGCTGGTAGTCACCGTTTTGTTGAAGTCACAGTAATGGCTGTTGTCGTTGAAGCGGCCAAAGTAGCCAGCGCTTCGGCCTACCCACCTTCGCCACCTTGCCTATCGGTTCGGTGGGGTGAGGCGCTTATTCCGTGCACGTAGGCCAGTTAGCTACGACTGCGAGCTCCATGATCCGTGCTCTGTGGCTGCTGGGCGAGCAGCTACGCTATCGGTAACGTTGACCACAACCACAACAACAGCACCAACAGCGGCTCTCCGCGGCAGGCTAGCAGATATACTGGGCAATAAATATTATGATGATATGGTGGTATAATAATAGTGATCATACTGATGATGATAGTGGTGGTTGTGGTGGTGGTGAGGTGGCTGCCGAGGATCTTGATGTCGATGCTCCTGCTGCTGATTAGGTCTACCATGGTTATAATCATCATTATTGTTAATACCATAATGATGGCAATGAAGTGCGTTTACAAAACAAATTAATGAGCCTTGAGAAGGAAGCAGGCCAACAGGAATCGAATGTACCCTTTAACGGATATTTTCTAGAAAGGCAACACGGAAAAAGTTCAGTTCAATACTGTTTGAGGTAGTGGAAGACTGACGTTAGGGAGGAACCGAGCAAGATGGCTTAGTGGCAAAGCCTTTGCCTTGCATTCGGGAGGACTGGGTTCGAGACCCAGACTGGCCACTCCTAAATTGGTTTGCATGGTTTCCAATTTAGACAAAGTAAGTGCCGTAGTAGATAAAAAATTAGCCATGACATGAAAAAAACCGTACACGGGCAATAAGCCTTACGAAAAACCTAAAATATATATATATATATATATATATATATATATATACATATATATTTAAAGGACAAAAACGTGGAAGAAGAAGAAAAACGAAATAGGACGAGTAAAAAAACACTATGATTTCGGACGGATCAAGTACGACTAAACAGTGGCTAGAAGAGTGCGTGCAGGCGAAACTTAACGCTTTCTTAGGCACCAGGCTGAGGAAGCCCATTTCAAGCGGCTGAAGGGTGCGACAGAGAAAAAATGATTCATCCTTGTCAACATTAGGGGGGGGGGTGCACCAGAATTAGTTCACCTGCTTAGCTAACGCTACGACGAGTAGGGTCAATGCCAATATAGGATGCAGTTTTTTGCTTGTACACTTATTTAATGTATTTTTGAGTCCAAAATATTACACAAATCTTAATCTATAAATACATACAAACATACATATAATGTAGCGCGTAGTAGCGTTACGTGTTCCCATACGTAGCACTTGCGCACCACAGCACCACACACTTCTTCTAAGATGTGCCTGACTTATTGAGTGTTAGGGTGATAGTACATGGTATCTTTTTCAGCATGCGCTTCGCAGCCTCAGGACCTGCAGCGGTAAGCCCACCAGTGTTAGACCTGCAGTGTTGCTTCAACCATGTTCTCGCGCAAGTTACCTTGCCGTAGACAATCTATTTCCCATCATTGGTCGGTTTCTAGCAGAAAAAACTGCTTATTGTATTTAAAATAAAAAAAGAGCGCAGGTATTTAGCCAGTTTATAATGTCGGTTTCAATGTGTTTAGGTGCACCTGCACGTTGCGCGCAGCCGCGTCTAGTACAATGGGAACAAACTAAATAATGCATTGCGTTCACTAATGCTAGGACCTTATCGACTATCAAATGCGTATAAATCTAAAGAAAAAACCGACTGGTCTCGTGGTCGATTTTCACGCCAAAGCTCTACTACAGAACCGATAAATTCACCGCACATGCAGCGTTGTCATAAACAGTAAGCCCATTAAACAGTAAGCCCATAAACAGCACACATTTTTGCCACAGAAGCAGTCGCATGCTGGGCCTCATGGTAGTAAAAAGCAAACGCTTCAATACCCGAGACATAGATATACATATTCACTAAGGAATATATATATATCAAAATGCTGTCAACAAATAATTTAAAAGAGGCGACTTAGCAGAAGCGCCCGGCAGTGGCGAACAGACGAGAAATGAATTTCCACCACGACAACACAAGACCGCACACACCTTTGCTCACCACCAAGAAGTTAATGGAATTTGGATTAGCTCAAATAATTTAAATTTGTACAATGATTTAACAGAAGGACTGCACTTTGTTGCGCGAGTGATTTACTTCCAAGGGAAACATTTAGGCATATTATCATATATCTTTATCTGAATAATTCCTATCTGTCCGATCTAAGTAGCCTGAGCTGAGATGATGAGCCTAGCTAAATGGGACAGACATTTCGAGTGGCAGACGTCGAATAGGTCGAGTAGAACCTATGCCTTGGCTGTTTAAGGTTTCATCTGTAATCTTTTCGCCGTCTTCGTCTGCCCTCGATCTAACACCTTGAAGTCCATTCGCGTTTTAAGGGAGTGGGCTTATGCTCTCGAAGATGATTACTGCAAAAGCAGCAATCCTATCACAAACTCGCCAACTACATGGCGAACGCGAAGCAACAGCAGTTTTGCAAATCGCCTCGAATCGCAATATTGGGCCCTATCGCCCTGAAGTCGAGCGTACCGTGTGCGCAGTGCAAAATAGAGGGACGGCAAAAGTGTGAGTCGAAGCGGTCCAATGATGCATTTCGCTCGAGCTATAATAACCTTTCACGTTCAGTATGTTTGCCGTTTGCGCAGAAGAGACACGCGCATCTGTTCAGCTCTCTCCCTGTCTCTAACCTAAGCCTTTTTTTATTCGGAAAATGTAACTCTTTCACAAATAGTACGATACCTGAAAACTGTAAAGCCCACTTTATGTTTGACTAAAGCTCAAAACACACATTTCCCTACATGGGCTACCAATCCCGATACTCCAAGACGCTTTCTACGGCTCAAACAGCTAAATGTCACGATAAGCCTCCGCCTAAGGCTGCCCTTAGCCTACGTTTGTAAAAAACGTTCATTTCCAACACGCTGTGTCAGGTGCACTCGGTTCGCGTCGAATGAATAGCCTATTTAACTGGTACCTGTCTGCAAAATAGAATAGCTGTTTTCGAAGTGTCTCTCGTGGGTTGTTCCTCATTAAGCTCCCCTCCCCGTTTCGCCGACCAGCGTCTATGTCTGGCAAACACTGCGCCAATACGCAGCACCGGGTCCTGTTATCATCGGACAGAGAGGTGTTCTCCAGAGAGGCTCAGGAGAACTCTACTAGCATTGCTACGCCATATGACCATCTGCATCAAAACTGTGACATGTCAACGTGGAGTTGTATATTGTTTGACGCAGTCAGGATGCTACAGAACAGCCCAGAAGGTGGGGATGCCATCTCCAAATATGCTTCGATGCCTTCCGCTATCGGCCCACTCTCGTTAGCTTGCGGGCACTCATGTGAATACCAGGAACATCATCCAGCATCCTGTTTGAGAACGACGTTTAATAACGCGTTACGCGTGTAATTCATTACCCAATTGCATCCGTGTCGAAATTTGGTGCCGCCCCAGAGGTATCGTTCCGGCAACAGCGCTGATTGATAAGAATACGAATAATAAAATTAATAATTATGATGAATCGAGCGCAAACGATCACACCTTACAGAGGCGATAACTAAAAATTATAATAAATAATTATAGTAATAATACGGAAAAAAAATCATTTTAGTGACGACAAAAACAGCGATGGCAACTACAACAATGATATTCTTCCAACTGATGAAGTATGTAACTGCTGCTGTTGTTTCCGTATTTGACCGCATGAAAGATTCGCGCTTTATATATCTAGCATTAAATCGTTATTTTCGGGCTGTTTACTTTTAGATGGATCAGCGACGACCGCAGCAGCAGCAGCAGCAGCAACAACAATAACAACTACGACAACAAAAACAGTAGCAACAACAACAACAACAACAAATGGGAAAGGCGACAAAAACCAGTGCACAGCAACGACAATCTCCATACACAAACTGCCCACGTGACGCCAGGGACCATAACGACGATAATAACCATGACACTGACTAACAACATCTTTGTCGCCCAAAGCAAAGCGCCCAAATCTGAGCGTTGGAGTTTGAGACAAGAGGTGCGTCGTTCGGCCTCGATACAGACGACCTGAAGAAAGAGGTAAGCTTCGAGTCGAGCCAAACCTCGGCCTCTGCTTGCTCTACGTGTACTCGTCGGCCTTTTCACTTCTTTGGGCTAATAGTTATCTGGGCCAACAACGTCCAACGGCTGTGTGGTACAGTCCGGCTGATGATTCTCCCGCACACAGGAGTCGGGAGGCCATCTAGCCAATGTTGCTTGCATGCAAGCACGTCTTTATGTATACAGCAAATTGTACGTATGCATAGGTGTATGTATGTATGTAGAGCATCGTATGAATGTATGTGTGTACGAATGTTTTTAGATAATCGTTTATATTTATGTATACACTTGCGTACGTATGAATATATATATATATATATATATATATATATATATATATATATATATATATATATGACGTTTTTTACGTGCCCATGTATGTGGAAATCATCATACGCAGGCATGCATGTCTCTATATAGCAAGTCATACGTATGTATGTATCTATGCATGCATGCCTGTCTGTATGTAGGAGATCGTACCTATGAATGTGCTTGCATGCATCTATGTATGCTGCGTTGTATGTATGCATGCCCATACATAGACACAAATATCGGGTGGTTGTCGGCGATAAGGCACGCTAGCGGGCAGCCAGCGAACCAGCGGGCCAGCCGGCTTGGCTATATCTACGAGGCGTAGGTATTTATGTATATGGCTTGGTTAGTAGCCAGTTTAGTGACCATTGATCGTAGTACTCATGTCGGAATCGGTACTGGTAGTAGTCGCCGTTGTCGTCGTCGTAGAAGTAATAGTAGCTGCGAATGCGAGGTTCTTCTCCGTGCTACTGACCGCCTACTGCCGCTGGTATGTCTGTCGCCAAGCCATTCGTCGGTCCGTTCTCCACTCATCCAGAAGATTTGCACCAGCAAGCCTAGCCAGCGTGGGGGTAAGGTGTTACCCCTTCCCCCCCGCCCAATGCCGTCTATTCCCACGCGCTATGAGGTAGGTGGCGACGGCAGCCACCCCCATCACTAGCGTCCCCGATCGCTAACGCTCTGCCGCGCTCCAAGCGGGGAAGAGTGCCAGCCATTTCTCGTCGACCGCTGAGAGAGCCGAGATCGGGAACAGAACCTCGGGGACATGCTGCGGATAGGGTCTGTAGCAGAAACTGGGAGTACGTGTTGACCCCTCTCCCTCGGCCTCATCCCGATCTGAAGGGAAGTCAAAGGGAACAGTTCTGCGTCGCAACTGCCCGCCGCTCTTGTCATCGCCACCATCGCCGCTGCCGCCGCTGCCAAATCTTAGCCGAACGTTCGTTGGGAAACGAGTTTTGTGTGCGACCGACTCTCTGAGGCCCGTCTTCCTGCCCAGTTCAGTAGGTCGTAGTCTTGGCTGAATGTGCATGATACGACCTGCGTTGCGCGTTGGGAACCGAACGACGAGAGGATAAGGTACAAGACGCATAAGGAAGAGGAGGTTGGCGCGGGCCCGGCGAGGGTGCAGTATACGCGCTCGCTGTAGGGTAGGTCGTAGAGGTGTTAGGAGGTATTTATTGGTGGTGGTGGTCGGGGTACGGCGATGTTCGTCGACAGAGAAAGCTGGTGGCGTGTCTTTTTGTGCCGAGAACGGACGTTCTCTAAGCGCAAAGAAAGAACGAGAGAAAGACTGAAAGAGAACGAGAGAGAGAGAGCGAGAACAAGAGGGAAGGAAAGAGCCGGACGCCCCAGTATATCATACACTGCTAATAACGAATTATAAGCTCAGGACTAAGGCATCGGCGTCGTCATCGTCGACGAGGCAATTACGCTCAATTAGCTTGGCTTGATATGGCAAAGATCAGTGGTCTCACCTGGTTACTTTGCGAAAAACCAGAGATGTTGTAGTCGAGGCATGTGCGGCGGACAGGCGGGCGGCCAGCCAGGCGATAATGAATGCATTTCGCTAATCGGATATTAGAGAGAAGACCGAGCTTTTATTTAAGGGTTGTGTGGTAAATTAATTTTGATTCCCATTGATCACTTAGCGCAACTGGTAGTTGACGACATAATACAAAATGCTATCACAAATGAATAAGAGATACTGAGTTGAGTTGAACGTGGTTTTTATTGTTTGTTACGCTGACGTATTTAATTTATTCTGTTGCGTTTCCACTACACAATCTGGTTTAACCTGTTTTAGTCTTAAATAAAGTGTGTTGAACATGGTGTCATTCATCCAGGTGCAATAGAATGCTTTTCCCGCTGACGAGAAACCGAGCCGCACTTTCTATAACAATACATTTAAGACAAGGCGCACCAACATACAGTTACCGGCACATGACTGTCGCATTTATGTATCAGATGTGGCATGTGGATATATTGGCGTTTTTGTACAAGTGCTTTGTTGAGTAATGGACAGCAACAAATCAACCTCAATCATTGTTTTAATTTATATTAGAACGTAATTTCTTGTTTTTCAGATCTTAGCTTTTGAACATTGGATGTGCTTAATAGGATGGAATCGGAAGATTCTCATCCGACAAGAGTAATCAAGAAACTGGAATCTTGCAGATTTTTTAACTATGTATCGTATTGTATACCACGTGACGCACGTGTGTCTAGCTGGAAGATGTAAAGGCAGGAGAGTGTTTTGGTCCTCAGCTTACTTGGCCCTTAAATAAATTGGACTTCAAGCCGGTCGTTTTGCATCGATAGCGTCTTCGGCGTTCAGCCATTTCCGACGGTTTTGTCGGACTGTTCCCTACACGAAACGTACTAATTAGATGCCAAAAAGTGAAGCTTCGTGTAACCCAATGGCGACTCGCGCTGGCCACTCATCTAGCAGGAATTAAACCACTATTACATTAAACCGCTTTTTCCTAAACAATTTTAATTGCCATTCATTATCTTCGTTGTTGCTGTATTCTACGTATTTGCTAGACATACATGTTTGTTTACTATGAAGGCTGTTGCAATTTTGCTGTGACCAATTCGGTTGTCGGGGTTTTTAATGTTACCTGGTATTACCTCTCATTGATGATCGATATATAGCATTTTTTCTTTTATACGAGGGCTTCGTCTTACGTTTAGTTCTAACACCATAACTGCCTTGGAAAAAATAAAACGTGTAAACGCGTTATCAGTGTTGGCAGTGTTACACAGCGTCAGACGTTTAGCCTTTGACACGCGTTCGGTGCGGTAAATCATTTTCGTCGTTCGCCGTTCAGTCGACACCGATCGACGCCCACAACACGTCGGCAGGCACGTTTGTTTCCAGGACAACTGTTCTTTTTCTCTTAACAGTCTCATTCACGTCAGCTTTCCTTTTTCCACACTTTAGACGTCTTGAAGACGACTCCTTTCGGTCGTCGACTACCGCTGACAGCCCAGCCGAGCCGAGTCGGCTGGCCGGGCGACGCAGATCCCTGCGGTAATCCTATTTGTCGCTTGATTCGCGGTAAGCTGTCGCCGCTGTGAGCGCGAGTGGGTTCCTCGCACGCACGCCACTCACTGATTGTTTCGAAAAGCCTGACAACTCCCTAACACCCGAGTTGTCCCGCAAATCTCAGCATGCCGCCTCCGATTGTACAGCAACGGGACGCAGCACAGATTCGCTAGCCTTGGCTCACCAAATCGAAATCGTGGCCGCAGAAGCCTGTATACAGCCTGTTGATAACCAGCGCTGCACAGGTCTAGTGCTGTTGCTTCACGCACATAAATACACACTCGGACAAAACCACAAACGTCTCATAAGCTGTACACTAGTAACATTATTGTCATACAAACATTGACGATGTTAGAATACCTGCGTCTTGCGATCCTACGGCTAAAGGAAACGCATGAAACCAGCACCTCTTAGTACAGTTTAGATGCCTCACTGAAAACGCTATAAATACAGCATTATATATATATATATATATATATATATTGGCATGCGTGTTTTTTTTAACAATAGGCAAGTCAATTGAAGCAGAGAAACCTCGGGCCTTGTTTACCGTAAATTGTGCTCCTTGTTTGTTCTACCCAACGCATAGTCGGCAAAATAAAATTTGCCCCATGATAACCAGCTTAGATCCACTGCGCACCTTTCCCATTTTGCAAGAGCTCATGGAATAACTTATCAGGACTGACTTACGTTTTATGGAGAGAGGTGAAACTTAATGGCGTTACTGGCACTGATATACCTGTGGGGGAAATACGGAAAGGAGAATGCTAAAATAAGCTTATCAAGTAGCATTGGTAGCTGTCAAGATAAGATTCCGTGGAGTAGTCGTCTTGTAATGCTCACGTCTCTCTGAATGTCGCAGTTTTCTAATAAGCGATGCTGCGGGAAAGGGGCTGCGTCAGGAACCTCTGTCAGTTGAGCCATTTCTTTATGCTTTGGTGCTTCGCGGGTGCTGGTGGCCTGCACTGGAAGCGACATATTAATAATAACCATTATAGTCCACTTCGGAATTCACCTTGTCTAAAATGGAAACCACAAAAACTAACTTAGGAGTGACCGGTCTAAGCATTAAACCCACGACCTCTTGAGCGCATGGCAGTGACTTTACCACTAAGCCACTTGCTCGGTCACCCGAGAGGAGAGACCTCTTCCTTCAGAAGAGACTTAAAATTTTCAATTTAAAGCCAAGTGAACTCCTATACCATCTTGTGGACTACAACTCATCCGGACTAATTGCTGCATCTACATATAACGTGATGATAAAATGTTGGCGATCGACAAGTGAGCCAATCACAACCACACGTATCACGCACAATTTACTTACCATTGAGATATTATACGAGAGGCGCTGTATGCTGTACAGTAGAACAAACAGACCGGACAGTCTTACAATACCTTTTGTAGGGAAAAGCGCGTGGGGCGTTACATACTAGATTTATGTAATCTATTTATAAATTTACATATGTTATATTATATACGTTGTACATGCCGTGCGCATCCTGTCATGTCCATTCGTGGTGGATTGTCTCTAACGTGTCATTCTTGTGGTGATTTGTTCAGGTTTGACGGGTTTTCTGGCGTCAATGTTACCTTTTGCATTTTTTTGCGTTTTGCACAAATGTAAAGAAATAGCTTTTCGATAGAAATATATAAAGTACTAATGCATAATTTGTTTAGTGAGTTGCCGACCGACTAAAGCAAATAATACCTGTTACAAACATGTGATCGGCTGTGGTAGTGCAAGTGGCAAAACGATTTACTAAAAAGGCAGCTATGAGCGAATTTTTACTAGTGTAAACATTTTTCCATTTACTTCCCTAATAAGAAGAAATGTGACGCGCGTAAAGTCAACCTACCTGCCTGCCTAATTCTTGGGCTCGTGATTATTACAGAGTAGGGATTACTACAGGGAAGCGAGGTGTTTTGCTTGAACGCTTTCGAGTACCCTAGTGCTTATGTCGTCAGAGCGCTGTAACAGACGGGCAGGGTGTCAACACCTCTTGCTTTGCACGGTGACACGCGTGAGCGATACAAATCTGAAGGCTAAGGCTTTATATAAGGGTAGTCGATTCGAGTCGACGAATCGCGCGTTGTACCCCGTCGATGTTCCTTTCAGACGTCCCCCCCCCCGGTCTCATCGTCGTCCATCTATGCATGCTTTCAGATGGATTTGCCGAAGAGCCGGCGGCCGTTGGGCGGCCTAAGACAGCCAGGCTCATCGTGACGCGACAGCTCTCGTAATTAACTCAGAGCTCACATGCGGATACGCGTGCGTACCGCACAGCGGCGGTAATATATAGAGTGGGACGGCCTAAAGCCAAATCAAGATCAAGAAAAATATCAAATGAACTGAGCGTCGGAACGCTGGCCCCCGCCTGGCCCTCACCCCATCTCGGTTCCGATTTCCGACTTCGGGCGGCACAGGCGGCAGCGACTCCCGAGCAGACACTCACACCAGAGCAAAGCGGGTAATTCCTCTCTCGACTCGGCCACTCAGCCGGACGGCGTGCCGTGACCGCCCCCCCCCCCTCATGCCAAACCGCCAAACTCGTTTGAAGACACCTCATTCGTGCTCTGCCCCCGACACATGCGCCGAGATGCAAAGCTCTGTCTCTCGTGCGCGTTCGTTCGCTCTGGACTGCGTTCCTATTGCCTGGGAGCTGTCCAACCGCCCGGCCCGGCCGTGCGTCCGTCCGCTTCGGCGGGCGCCACGATGTCCTCCTAAAAGGAAGGGGGCAGAGGAAAAAGAAGAGAAAACAGAGGGAAAGACAGGAAGGAGAGACAGGGCGAGGGGTAGAGATAGACGAAAATAGCGAGAAAAATGAGACAGACAGGCAGCGCGAGAAAGAGGATGGAGGCGAGAAACACACCGTCTCGTTGCTTGAACCGAACGCATTGCCGAGCACGGTCTAAATTTAAAACGCAGATTGGGGCAGGAGCAGGCTCGACCGATGATAGCCCGCCAGCAGGACCGACACGGGGTGCCGTATTGCGGGGGGCTGGGTCTCGACGGCCCGACGAAGCTGTGCGAATCAGGAAGGTTTGCACGCGGCGACCATCCCGTCACTCGAGTAGAAAACATGGCGTTGGGCGAGAAGGGCGAATGGTCAGCTCTAGGCAATGAGACCGGACAAGAAAAAGAACGTTAAACAAACCGGCAAGTATTTCCGAGTTTCCGGCCGTTTAGAAAATAGCACTAGACGCGTTCTGCCGGCTTCTTCACAGTTTTCCTAACGACCTCGCTGGAGATCGCTGCTGGAACGTGATTTTGATTATCGTACTGCCTCGTCGGTCAGAGGCCTTACTAATGTTCCTCTGCTATACAATAGCTTCCGTGGCAGGTCCATCTTACTGGGTCGCACGCGCAAATTGAGTTGATACTTAAAGACGTAATTGAGCCCGTATGCGTTTTTCGCGCGATGCTTATCCCGAATTTTGATACAACATTTATTTAAAGTTCAACAGACGTTCTTTGCATTGAACCTAATATTTTAGAGGATCTTCTAAAAGGCACGGTACAGGTAAACCGATTGTTGTAGGGTTCCTTGCGCTGCTAACACACGAATCCCATTTAGAGCTAGCTAAAATCTAGCTGCATTTGATAAGTTGCTACGAGTAAGACGGTTTTAGTTTGCCACATCAACAGTTCGTTTTACAAGACCAAAACCACAACCTCCATTAAACTGCACCAATTTTATCGATGCAAGTGTAGCTTGCATATGCGATAGAAGGGAATATGTTAATCGATACTTTGTTGTGTTACCGATATTTGTTTGTGTGCAACTGTACAATCAAACGCATATGTGTGTGCTTAATTACCGAACTGCAACGTGTTTAAAATAGGAAAAACTCTAAAAACATTCTATGAAAGTTGTGCAGCAGTAAGTTTAGCTCACAACAGGTTTAAGTCACCTTTCACTATTAATATAAAGTATTATATATATATATATATATATATATATATATATATATATATATATATATATATATATATATATATATATATATAAAGAAATTATTGCCATATTGATAATTGAG
Source organism: Dermanyssus gallinae (assembly GCA_003439945.1). Lineage (NCBI taxonomy): Eukaryota > Metazoa > Arthropoda > Arachnida > Mesostigmata > Dermanyssidae > Dermanyssus > Dermanyssus gallinae. The sequence goes on from QVRM01001736.1 coordinate 100,311, forward strand.
CTCGTTGCAAATTTAGTTGTGCTCGACAACACGCATCGCGTCGATGGCGATGCAAGTCTCACACGGCGATACCAGCTAGCGCTATCTGTCCTGGTCTGGAACAATCTCAGAAAAAAGAATCCACTTGGCATTGTAAGTGGAACTTTAAATATTTATTGCTACTAAAGCTAAGCTGCATCATGCACCATTGAGAGTGATCATGCTTATACGTAATTGGTAATGTTTATCATTGGCGTCCCATTGGGGTACCAAGGAGCGATTCTGTCGAGAAACCTGCCACGAACAAGACTATGCTTTGACGCTTCAGTTTCAGTGCTGGAGACGGGCTGCGCCTCTCGGATAACAAAAGTAATGGGTCGACCACGACACAGTGCACTGCCTGTCACTTGTGAGCCGTCGTCGGCCAGGGCACTTAAATGCATTCTGATGAAATGTCGTTCTAACTTATTAACTAGAGCCTGCACAGCTGAGGCTAAGTGGGAGAGTTAAACTGTGTAACTGTTTATATCACACATTTATCCTTGAGCAAGACGAATGAAACACGCCAAATAGGATACACATGCGTGCATCGAAATATGTGGAGTATAAGCCCGTTATGCTTCTTTGTAAACACGTTTCCCAAGCAAAACACAAAACGGCTCGGCTAATACAGAGGCTGTGTGCCGAATTAATGATAGTCAATGACTGGTTGTCATTGATCTGACCAGCACGGGGAACATCCCCGTAAGTCGTCGACGAAAGTCGATAGTACTGCAAATCATTTTCGTATTCTATTTAGGAAAACCCTCTAGTTCAGCCGAATTGAAAAACGTCGGCTTTTACTGAGGCTAAATGTACAGTCTGGGGTGCGAGAGGTGGTTCTGTTCGTGCCGCGTTCTTTTTAGCTCGCCAGCGCAAACTTATCTGTATTATGGCTGGCTTATAACTGTATAATGGCTTGCGTTTTACACAACACACGGTTATCAACTAACCAACTAGCTAACTTAACAACTAACTAGATAAACAACATTTTTGGTAGTGACACATTTTCAATCAGTAGTCTTTCAATAGGAACACTCCAGCCATCGAGGTGCAACGTCGACCTGGTTCCTACAAAGGTAGCACCACTTCGCATAACAGGGCAGAGTAAGTAAGTAACCCCTTAATATTAGAAACATTTTTTTGTAGGTAACATTGGTTTGTAGCAACCATATTCCTGTTGCCAGACGGTCATACGCAGGCCTATGAAAGCAATGAGTTCGTTCGCCAATCCTTTCTATCGACTGACGGCGCGCTCTAAATACGCAGACGATTTGCTCGTTCCCGTTACCGGAATCGTCCGCGGCGATCGCCCTTCTCCCTATTGTTTTTTTACAAAAGCGTACAACCGCATGTAAGACTATTAGCTAATATCGCCGGTCAAAGGTTGCCGCACCAGGATCGACGCGATTCCCGTTCACAAGACCGTTGCACCATCACCGCGACTCGACAGCCTGGCGCGGGGGTCGACTACAGTGGTGGGGATAAACAAGAAATACCTCTGCACTGCTACGCGGGCAAAAATGTGGCAACAGCCGCCTGTTGCCGATTACCAGGCGCACGACGAGTGAGAAAATGAAAGGTGCAACACTTATTATATATATATATATATATATATATATATATATATATATAAAAAACACTGGCTGGATCAGGCTGATAAATGAAAGACATAGCCTTAGCCCACACCTGCGAACGTTGGCGTTGTATAATTGACAAATTGTTGGCGGCGATATTAAACGATCGAATCGTGTCATGCTGATCCGTGGTAGTCAGTGAAATTATTTGCTTGGCGCACTAACCGTACTTGACCCGAGCGAATGGAAACGAACAGTACACAACATGCTGAATCTCCCTCTCTCTATCTTTCAATATATATATATATATATATATATATATATATATATATCTTTAAAACGTTTTTAACCCGCCAAACTGTCGAACCGTGGTGCATTCGCGTGCGCCTCGCAATTAGAGAAGACACATAGGTGCACGGGTTCGAGCCCTACCGTTACAAATTTGAATTTATCGGGTCCGTCTTATGAAGCATTTCGAAAGCAGTCCCGTGGACGTTAAATGTTGGCTGAGGGCAGCCCGAAAAACGTCCCTCAAACTGATAGAAGTCGGAAAGCGACATGTCCGGGCTGTCCGGATGCTCAAGTGACTTTCACTTGAACTTAGCCAGTACATTTTCTGTGACCCTGAAGACTTCTGGACGCGCGACCCCTGCATGGCCTTACCATCGGATGCTCAAGTGACTTTCACTTGAACTTAGCCAGTACATTTTCTGTGACCCTGAAGACTTGTGGACGCGCGATCCCTGCATTGCCTTACCTGCTGAGGACACTGCTTGGAATTTTTTAGGAGGACATGACGACGTATACTTATACTGCATATTGCCCCGCTTTGTCTCTGGCTCGAAGTGAAGGCAACAACTCTCGTCACCGACAGGATCCGTTCCAAAAAAGCGGAATTTTCATGATACTGTGTGCGGTTTGTTGAGCTGCTTAGGAACCCACTGCACGCATACCTTCCAAGAACCCAACGTGCCGAACCCAATGTCTACACTAATCCGCTAGCCCCCACCATCACTGCTAATAGTCGCATTTCTCATTAAAACGATTACCTTGTCAATGAGTTCGGCCGTAATTAACGTGCTTGCCCGGCCTTGTTGTCTCGAGTCGTTACTCAAACACTCCCGGTCTTTACGAAAACGGGCACTCCACTTTCCCGCTGATTTGCCCGACACAGAGTCTCCTCCGTATACGCCCATCCGTATACGACTATAAATACTGGCAGGGTTAACACCTTCCGCGAATCTTGCAGTGGAAACGCTATGATATCCTCACAGGCACTACCGCGTCAATCGGACGGGAGACTCAAACGCCTGCTTCGCTCCTCCGTCATACGCACAACCACGTCGGACATTCTGTTCGCGTTCCTAGATGCCTCACTACGTTTTCGTATTCCTAGATGTTTTACTACTCCTAGAGAAGCATGTTTAAACTTCAACCGGTTTGATTGTTTCGTTGTTATTTTAATTTAAAATAAAAAAAATACAGTGTAATCTGTTTTGAAAAACTCAATCATTGAAGGACCATCATCAGCTAAAACGTGCCGGCACTACGATCGATACCATTTCATACACAGAGTACTACTTAAATGTTCAAGCAGAAGTGGCGCTTGATAAACGCCAAATACACCCTCACAAATAGCGGGAAACAAGAGGCCGTTTCCTCTAGCGAGCCATTACCGTTTGTACCCTCCTGCTGGCCGTTGCTGCTACTGCTGCTTTGGGCTGAACCCATGTCGATATTGAACACTATCTAAACGAGCCTTACGCTCAAATATGCCCGCGCCCACCAAACCGGGAACTTGGGCATCGTTTTCCGCTCTTCCGGATTGGCCGGGCGCAGCTTCCGGTCTGTTATCTCTATGCGTGTCGTCGGTCGGGCGCGCTGTTCAATCAACGCTCCTTAGTGTTTGGACACTGACGCCTGTGGCTAGCCGAAAGCGGCAAAAATCCGTTGCCAAGAGATAGAGAGAGAGAGATGAAAAAGAAAGGGAGAAAGACGAGACCAAATCGTACTGGCATAGCGCACAAAAGCTAATATTACTGATTGTCCGTTTTACGCCAGTACGCAACTGGATTAAGCCATGTATGCATCCTGCATTTGTACTCTACATTTGATGATCGGTAGCCATGCCGGCAGGCTGTGACTGTGAGTAAATGTGTATAAGTACCCTTGGCTGTGTTACGGCCATCGCTGCGAAACGCATGTCCATTCTCTGAAGCATCCTCTTGATTTTCTACAACGTCTCTATAGCCTAGCGCAAATGTGCTACTTCACATCTAGCTTGTGGATTACGTGTGTTTCTAGTTTGTTGCAAATTTTGGACATGGCAATACTAATTAACAAGAACCTTAATGAGGTTCTTGTTAAGTGCAAACCACAGTTTGATACCTACAACTATCATATATTTGCCAGAGTTAGATCAATTTGCACCATGTCAAAGTTATTCGCTAGCTTTAGCGAGAGCCTTTCTCTACGCGGGCAATGAAGACGATTCGCATATAATGCAATCGAAGCTCAAGATACGGGGAGGAGTTTGCAAGAGTCTCCAGCAGTTGGCTACAGTAGAGTAATACATTAGCAACGTTTTGTCGTCATTTGCGTCCAAACTTCATAGCCTTGTATTTCCTCGCATTTATATCAAATCTCTTTGACCGTAGATATTTTAAACCATTCATGTTTTGCACTAGATGGAACCAAGGCTGCGCTGTGCGATCACTAGATCATACCCATGCATAAGCGCTAATTGTTTTGTGTACTCATATCTAACAAAGGAAACAGCTCGGCTAGCAACGCTGTAGAGGAAAGGCAACACAACGGATCATCCTGAGGGATACATACGATTCGCTTCACCTTCAGCAACCCATTGCTGCTTCCGACTAGTAAAGTGTCATCGGAAACGGTTAAAACAGGTTAACGGGGGCCACTGGCTTCTGCTTGCTGGAACCTGGCTTTATTGGTGGATGGCAAAGGATGGCCTTATCAAAAGCTTATACGCAGTCAATAAAGACTGTGTCGAGATGCCCTCCAGGCTTTGCCACAGCCCGTTCAGCCTCTGGTTAGAGTTTATGATTCGCCTCACCGGGACACCTATTCTCCACCTGACTCTAAACTGCTCCGGTGGTCGGGTTCGGCTAACCCTGGTGAGCGACCCGTCTACTTTATATGAAGAAAGCCAGTTAGCTCATATACTTACTGTCAAGGCGCCTATACAGCGCTCACACTTTTACCTATTTCTCTCGCTGGCGTGGTTAACAGCGCGCTGCCAAAGACCGATAGTTGACCTAGACTATACACACAATCGGGTGAATCAGGTAGTGCGCGTGGACTGGGTTAATCGCTTTGTTTTCATTCAGAACTCGTTGGTAGCAACTTTTAAAAACAAGCACGCCTCGCGTAACCTAATGTTTTATACGTGTTGCACGTATGTACGCAGATGTAACAAATTCTATCTTTAAAATATGCCGCGTAAAATTAGAGCGAAATTCGATTAGAGCCAATATGAAGGGTGTACTGCTTGTAATACTTTGTCGCAGAACTTGTCACTTGCCAAGATCTTGCAAAATTATTTCACTAAATGATATTGATATTTTGATTGATCAGATGGTACGTCTTAATAAATATTTTGGAAATGAGAGCAAACTAGGTGTCTTAATCTATAAGAAGTTTCATCTACAGCATTCATGCTTTTCTTCTGTAACTGTTAGTAGACACATTTGCTAAAATGTTTATCAAAACATATCAACAAATAACAAATATTAAAAAGAGTTCGTAAAACAAGTTTGCAAGGTACTGGGTGAGTAACAGAGCCTGTCTTACACACACAGTGCACCACCACTCATATAGGTTTTTCTACCTTACATAACTTCTCATAATACCTTTTTAACGTATGTTGGAACCAATGCAAAAAAAATATATATATAATACAAGTCTGAGTGACATTTACGTAGAAAGTGACCAGCGTAACTGTAGCGGGCGCAGGTGGCGGCGCGCCGGTGGGAGGTTTGCGGCCTTGCCCGTTCCATGTGAGTCAGTCGTTGTCTTCGCCTGTCGCGGGCCTCCTTCGTCCTGCGTCCGAACAGAACAAAGGAGGCCCGCGAGGCGACGACCACGTGGCCTTTCGGCCTCCTTGACGATGGGTCGGCGCTCGACGTCCTCTCAACGTGGCGGCGTGTCAGCTTCGACGAGGTAGGCTCGGTCGAGGCCGAGGGTGGGTGAGAGTCGGAACAGGCGGGGCGGGGCCTCAGTGAAGGCTCCTCCCTGCTGTTCCACGCGGTGCTGCCGCCTCGTCACCGTTCAGTCCGTTGTCGACTCCGTACCGAGCGGTTACGTTGTCCTGCTGACGCTCGCTCGCTGAAGCAGTAGTTCGTAGCAAGCAGGGCTCTCGCGCACGCGTGTTGGCCCACTAAACACAAGCCCAGACGGCAACACACTCACGGCACTGGCGCCGCCAAAAATGCCTGCTTCTGCTCACCTTTCTGCTGCTGCTGCTGTTTCTAACCGTTCTTACTTAACCATTTAAAAAAAAAACAATTAAGGAAGTAGTAATAGTTGACTAAGACTGAGACCTTGTTGTTTACCCGTGCTGTTCATCTACCTGGACCCCTATATATATCTCTCTCTCTCTTTCATTCGCTTTTGTTCGTTGAGCTTTCTGCCACGTTGCCCCACTGCTACACTGAGACACTAGATCAACAACATTTATTATTTGGTGAGTGTCTGTGTGTGCGTCGACCTGTGTGGGAGCTGGCGAACTTGTCGGCTGGCCGAGTTAGACCATGTGGATTACACTGCTGATTCAGACTGCTCTCTCAGTACTGCTGTTGCTGCTCAAAGGTGAGTTGCTTGAAAGGCTTCTGAATAGCGAGCCGAATTTTCCATCTGACACACACTCCCTTTCTCTTTCTATTTCTCCTCTCTCTCTCTCTCTCTCTTCTTTTTCCCCCTATTTCTTTCTCTCTGTCTATAGGAATGTTCTGATACACGTTTCGTATCTGATCAGCAGGCTACCAAATGGTTGTGGGTCACTCGTCCATAAATGGCTGAGGTGGCCTTTCAAGTCGGCTAGGTTGATTCGCTGAAAATGTATGAATAGGTAAGCATACGTATAGAAATACGTACGCTTATGCAACAGGTGGTTTCGTGGTGGTGGTGGAACAAAGAAGTCGCAGCATTGGAATTACCTTGACTATTTTACCCGAAGTGAGCATGGAGGAGTGTGATAACTTAACGCGCTCAAATGAGACGTACTACAAATTGACTGCTCTCACAGTGGCTGTGTTCACAAACCCAGAGCTTGTGGTCGACTGAATCCAGAAAGTTTGATGAGTCTATAAATTTTCCCGTTGTACACAAGGTACATTGTGCAGGGCTACTATCCTTTGGTGTGTTGATATGACCCAAGGATTTCACCAAGTTGGCCATCAACGTCGCTGCCGGTTATGCTTGCAGACGGTGGCTAAATGCCACGCGGCAGCTCGCTGCCAGACGCATCAGCGGTCTCAGCACGTTTTCGCCCGGTGGGACAGCCGCCGATGTGCTCAAATTGAATACATTGACGAATATATTTATTATTGTGTGCGATACTTAAATGAAAACTCGTTGCGAAATAAACAATAATCAATTCATAAATCTTTCAGTGTAGAAAACTGGTAGGGAAGGTCAAAACGAACGACTATAAATCAATAAATGGGTTCTGATGGTAACGCTTCTTGTGAGTCGACAAACACTGATGGCTAACTATGTTAGTTATGCGCGTAATCTCAGATTGTTTGACAAAACTGTTACGAAAGTTGCTATGTTTCATTATAGCAAAACAATTACAAAAGTAATGTAGCAATGACCGGTTTGCATTCCGTTTGTTCAATCGGCTGAGTATTTACCCAACTGACATACTACCATCATTTGGTTAAGAGGATCTGATTAGGTAAAGAGGACGTGTTGTTTTAGATGAATCTGTAACACGTTGTACTGGAAGCTGAAGGTTTTGCAATATACTGTACGAAATCCAATTCCTCATTTAGCAGCCGAAGACAGGAAGCGCGGGCGCACAACGTTGATTCTCTTAGTTCAGTTAATTTCAGTTTGTTCTGCAAAACAGATTGGCAGTCGGTATTCTGACAAAAATGGCTTCACTGCTTGCTGTAAACTTTACCCTTTGCCCACATATCGTGGCATTCTCGTTGGTTCTATGATACCGTAGTAATGTGAGAAGGAGTCAAGCGTCGTTCAGCCCGCTAGCAAGTAAACAGCGAGATCCCTCGATTATGAGCATATCTCTGTAGAACTCTCTATTCCTCGTCCATGTTCCCCATTTGCTCTCCACTGAACCCAAACGTTCCATGCGAGATTTGAATCCCTAAGGGACGGGGACGCGTATCGAAGATAGCGACCACTACTATCGGACGAATAGGGAATCCTAGCGGCTACCAGGGAACAGGCCTGAGGGCACTAAACTGGGAGGGAGCTGGAGAAGTACTGGCATGCTGGATTCTACAGCTGACAGCAGCGTCCCGCAACAACGGGGGCAACGCTGGCCGCCTGTCGTTTGGGTGCCAGTATTGGGAGGTTTCCCTTCATTGTCGGGTGGAAGAGGGGAGAAAGGGGAACTGCGCTGTCTGCTTCATAATGAATTATAGTTGGCTGCACACAGACAGCAGCTTCCCACTGTGCGTAGCGCTCACTGTAGCAAGGGATGCTGTGGCGATGATGTGTCGACGCGTCTACGCCGGTGGCCAGATACCTTCGTGACTGCGGAAATTTGCTGTGAAGGGCAGTCAGCTCGACAGATGACACCGAGTCGGCGTCTGAGTAGCGAAGCCTGTGTCCTGGTCGCCCTCGAATACTCGATGTGCGACCCTGAACGATCGAGCTCTGCTATATATCGACCCACTTGCGTGCCCGGCTTATTTCGGCGTGCCACACTAATGCGCCGCTATATATGCATGCAGACTGAGGAAAGGTATGAACCGCTCGCCGAGTACACCGGAACGCCTCTGAAGGGCATGGCATTATACTCGATCTGATTCGAAACGACGGCAAAATGCAATTCACCAAGAGAACGTCAGAGGTGAACAGAAACACCTAATGCAGAGCAGATATCGATTATTATGTGATAGTTTACAACGATGTTTTTGCACGACATTCTTCCGTATATGCCGAAAGATATGTGAAGTCTAACACACAACAGTAACAACGTATATTGTAAAGCTTATAGTTGTTAAGTCATTAAGCAGTTTAAAACTTCTAGAAACTTACCACACTATGTATATATATATATATATATATATATATATATATATATATACGCATTTTCCCGCGTGTAGATAGCTCATTAGAAATTGAGTCCACTGGCTGATAGTTCAATCTTTGCTGATGTTTGGGTAGAAAATATGAGTCGATTCTCCCGCAGAAGGGCTGAGTACCGTCCTTTGGTGCAAATTCAAGCGAGCATTAAGTGCACAAGGATGTTTCAATGAGTCTCGATCAACCATTAGGGATGAAGCCCTGTCCCAGAGGAGTGCACATACATTTCTAACTGGACATTTCAATACGTGCGACATGTCTCGTGAATGACGTCCAGCAGGAAACAACAACGGGCGATGAACATGCGGCTCGTGTGAAGGTTCCGATTGGCGAAAACGCAACCATAACATATAGATTGCTAGAGAACTCATTGGTCTTGAATGCTAAGTCTCTTCATAAAACAAACAAAAACTCACTCAACCATCTTAAACTCACAAAAAACAGCTCGGTTGTACCTCGTAATTTGTCACAGAACGAAAAAGTGACGTGGGTTATTATGGCTTTAGATCTTCTAATAAGTTTTCACAAAGCTCACCAATAAGAGCTCTAAGTCTCTTGGGCGGCGGTTTCTCCACTACATTAACGCGCCCGCCAACTGGAGTAAAGACACTGAGGCTTTTATTGTAGTATCTGCAGTTACATCGGCGGAATGCCGAGCTTTTCATCCGAGTTTTGCACCGCAACTTTATTCTTTTTTTTTAATGAAAGTAACAACAATCAATCCGCATCTGTTGCCAATGTCATCGAGATGGAGTGAAAAGAACATCGAAAAACGTAATTTGAAGATGTGCTGCGATGCTTGGATCCACCACAATTATAAGGAAACACCTCATCAACGCTCTATCAACATATGAGGCACCATTTTTTGCTGTTGAAGTAACAACCCTAAAAATTGTCGCTTTATGTTTGTACTACTAACACTACGCCGCGGTACCACTATGTGTAGCTTTTGTACTTTTGGTACTTTATTTCTAAATATTAATAATAACAATCATTTTAGTCGTCCGCATCATCATGCTGTTACACGATATTCGTTTACTATAGCTACAGTAACAGTTCCACTAAACTAGCCCGGTAGCGAACGTTTATGCGGCATCTCGAACAGTGTCCAGGACAGGTCGACATGTATGTAGTGCAACTTGTATGGCAACTCTGCGATACACAGCTTGACCAGTTAGTTGCACCATAGCGCCGGCAGTTCTGGCAGCCGTCGATAGTTAGGCGCTGCTGTCGTCCCGTGAAGCGCTCGGTGGTGATTGCCTTGCGTTGCGAGACAGTCTTCTTCCTGCACCTGTCCTCGATGCAATGCGCATCCTATTCGGCAGGATGCCTGTCCAGGGCGCGCAAGACGGTACAGAACCACATGGTCGTACAAACGTCAGACCCCAGACGGTGTCCGTCGTCCGTCCACTATCTGTTTCATGACTAACTCTGGCTTGTGGCGCTGTTCGCGCGTATTACGCCGGCATCCCAGGCATTTAAATGGCTTCATTCAGAGAAATTAGTTTGACTCTGCGATGACGAGGGCCGCCGTGGCGACTCAATTCGTGTGCCTGTTTCGTTAACCCCACGCTTCACCCCACCCTTGTTCAACTTTTCAGGCCTGGACAGTGTGCAGTATTGCAGCAGATGCCCGTTCGTGTACGTTTGCATACGATAGTTGTTGTTGTTGCTATTATTTATTGCTTTACCTACATAACAATGGCTAGCACGTTCATATTAGCCCAAAATTAAGTATTCTTATTTTTATTGCTGACCCTTACAGAAAATCTCTTATTTATGTTTATAATACTCTTTTGATCTGCTAATTGTCTAGATTTACGTTGATATAAAATAAACTCCGGAAAGCGTGTACTTAAATGCTTTTGTGTTCACTCATAAATGCTCGTTTTTTTAAATCCTTTCCGTTTAACTCTATCCGTAGGCTGAACATTTTTATAGTTGTGTTCTTTAGTTATATGACGTTGGGCGTAGTTAACATGAGTCAAATTAAATCTAGAATAAAAAATGTATATATATATATATATATATATCAAATAACAGGGGTAGCACGAGAGAACTAAATATGTCGTTTGTGCTATGCCTACCCTTAAACAATTTGCACACAATTCGCGCATTATAGATATTCGGTGGATATTGAAAACCATTATATATATATATATATATATATATATATATATAATTACTGGTTTAGACGAAAGACAAAACAAGTTTTTGGCGTTTACTTAAATATAAGTCGGGTCAATATTGAACCCGCTACATCAAGGTTGCAGACTATATGAACTACACGGTTCCGCCGACGTTCAATTACTAACACGATTTTTCACGAAGTGGTGCCAAAATTTATGTTTGTAATATATCAGGAAGAAGTAACACTTTTTACACTATCACATATCGCGCAGATTTTCCAGTATACACAAATATGCGTTTCGTCTATTGCTAAGGGCGTCCATGCTAGGAGACACTTACAAGGAGCAATAAATGGCAACTTTAAGGATTCCGGCAAGTTTAAGGCAAAAGCGAAGTTTAGATTGCGTGTGACATAAATCTGAACTAGCATGCCAGCACTTGTTATAACCATGGTGAAACACGAATCTCGTGCTGTGATCTAATTTATTGGGGGTGCATAATGCACTGTACAAAAGATTAAGAATGAAAAACCTGAGTGTCACGTAGGTGCCGCGACTTCTGACTATCGGCCAAAAACTCACGAAAAAAAAACATATATTGCCCTAAGATTTCCTACTTGTTCGAAAAAAAAACAAAACCAAAAAAGTGAAACGTCCTTAGACTAAGTGTGCAGAGATCCGAGCAGACTATGTTAATAAGAATAATTGAAAAAAAAACGTAAAAAGCCCTATATATATAATAAAAAGTATAAATAATAAAATAAAACAAAATAAGTTGAGACTGATTCTTTTAGGGCACATGATAAACGACCCGCGTAAATATATATATATATATATATATATATATATATACATATATATATATTAGGTCCACAGTTCGTACTTAGAAGTGCGTCGCTAGCATTTGGTAAATGACGTCTGAATAAGGCGGATTTAATGCTGTGCAGTGTATCCCGATTTCCATCACTAAACTGCTTATCCGCGACACTCCAATATATCAAACGTGCCATTGGTGCCATGAAAAGAATAAAGAAGCCGATGCTCACTTGCGGCACATTTCTGAGAGGCTCACGTGATATCGATGCTACTGGAACCTTTGAAGCTTAACTTTCCCTACACATCAATTTTTTTTTAATTGTTAGCACTCAAACTTTTTTGACATCGCTTACATCGCTGACATCGCTTACTGCCCTAGGTAAAACCTATAGAACAAGTTCAGGTCATCTTCCCATTAGTCATATCTGGTAAAGGCCATTCCTTACGATCGGAACAGAGAATTTAGATTTTTGCCCTGGCACAACCTTCTGTGCCAAAAAAACAGGTTGTTCGACCTTTTCAAAACAATTTGCTGCAAGCGCCTCGACAAATGTTTATACTTTTAATACGGTCTTAGCCGTCAGGATATATAGGAAGGCTATTGCTTTTTGCGTTTGTTGACGGCGTGCCGCGCAAACGATGTTGTAGTTCATATTTCAAAACTGTAGAACCGATGTATCAGTTGTTTAAATTGGCCAATCCAGAGGACATGCACGACCACTTTTCTCATCATACCTCCGAAATGGAGAATTGTTGTTTAATCGTTTGAATTAACTTAATTGTTGAATAATTGTTTACTTTAATTTAAGCGTTGGAAGGCTATCGTCGCACAAAATACCCCGTTACACTTATATCTCGGTGGCAAAATATCCCCTTTGAAACAGTCCTGATGGTCAATGCCATCTACGGAAATATACCTTCTTATTCTTGAAGGTTAGTGTAGTTAACTGATTGGAAGACATGGCTGTATTTGTTTTTGTGGCTCTGAAAGTAGCAGATTATACACGCATAGGGCCATTCAGTCAAAATGCTGAAGTCGCCAGCCACCCGTAAGAGCAGTTTTGGTATCACTGGTAAAACTCTACTGGCCAAATAGTAAATTATTTATTTTTTGTTTAGCACTTTATCTATTTGTTGCACGTATCGCACGGCATTGCACGATGGCGTGGCTATGCCAATATATGCTACAACTCTATTTTGAGTATTGTCATTTGTGGCATCTTCTCTGCTTTGGTAAGAGTAATGGAGATTGCTCTTGATCTCTCTTCAGAACTAGCTGTTAAAATGTCGCAAAAAGGAACGTCAACCGTTCTCGTGGTACGCCCATTGTCTTGCCGCCATCTTTTTCCTTTCCATTATACTTTATGCAACAAATACATAAAGTGTTAAACAAAAAATAAATAATTTACTATTTGGCCTGTAGAGTATTACCAGTGATACCAAAACTGCTCTTACGGGTGGCTGGGGATTTCAGCATTTTGACTGAATGGCTCTATGCGTGTCTAATCTGCTACTTTGTCTAGAAATGTTTTGCTGCTTATAATAGATATGGCAAGAATGATTGGCAAAATAGGAGTGTGCATAAGTGCACAACGCGTAAAGGCAAGTAAATTACGATTTATTGACTTAAAGTCACTGGTTATGGTGATACCAAGATGGTATTCATTTGCGCTAAAAAGGTATATTATTTGCGTATTTTAACAATTTACAATTGACATGCTTTAACAAGCTTAATATTGACGGGAACTGTACGCTGTTAACAGGGACAAACATTTTACATACTGAGAACACTATTTATCGTAATTTAACACTTGGCCTTCTAAAGTAAAATACCACATATTACATTTAAAAAAAGTATATTGCATATGGCGGGTCTACTCAACATATATATATATATATATATATATATAAACGCATACCTCTTACATTTAGATGTCAGTTCTACCGTATACACTTACGCTATATAGGGATGAACAAAGATTGTTGTTTATACGCTGACTGCTGTACTCTATGAGCGGCCCAGATTTAACCTACTGTCTGCCGCGAAAACGCCGATTTTGCCGATGAACATCTACCATAAAACTTGGCTAGATTCTGCTCAAGTCGAACGCAGGTCGTGAACAGCCGACCGGCAAAATAACGTAGCTCTGTATATATGCTGTGTACATAGGTGTGAATATACGAACGAATAGGTATGTATGGGGGTCCTGTACACTTACGTGTGTATGTATGTGTGAGTGTGTGTGTGTGGGCGTGTGGGGTGTGTTATGAGTGCCCCATCACCCCCTGAACCTGGCCGCTTTCGTTGACAATGACGAGACTTCTTGAAGTGCCCCCCCCCCATCCAGTCTGATGACGGCTATCTGGCAGGCGTTATACGTGAGCGTTGGCTGGGCGTATGGGTGGGTGGGACAAGTATCGTCGTACACTTCGCCCAAGCAAGTACGCGCTACGTTCAAATTGTACGCGACCAGCAACAGAACTGCGGGGGCGCAGGTGTGCGAGTTATTGTTGCTGCTGCCGCCTGTGCTGCACGAAGCCAATCGACCGCAAGACACTCGGGCGTCGTCGGAACATCGGAACTTGTGTGGATATGGAAGTGCTTGGCAAAAAGTTGACCCGTTCCATATATGTAGATAACCACACACACACATACACATATACGCATGTATGGATGTATGTATATAGACACTCACACACACACACGAACATACATACATAGATACACACATCCACAGTGTGTATCCTTTTTCGGTGAGTTTGAGCCCTATCGACTTTGCCTGTATCCGACTCGTCCCCAGCGAAGACATCCCGCTTTGCCGCTTTTCCCACAGCCTATCTGCCCAGTCTTGTGCCCCTGTCGTCCAGCTGGGGTCGGTCGCAGCTGCGGTCGGTATGTTTTTCCTACTGTGTATGCCTGCCGTATTCAAGGCAGGGAACACTGGAGAGTTGAAGAGCCCCGTTTCTCGTCTTTTCTGTGTCTTTCTCCTTCCCGCTCAATCTTTTTCTCTCGTTTGCCTATGGTATTTTTACCATTTCCAAGTTGACGGCTAGTGCAAGACCACTGGTGCGCTTGAGTTTGAAGTCTGTTCAACGGGAAAGGTGTATAGTCAACGTTACTAGCAATAGCAGAGTTGTTGTTGGTAACGTTTCAGCAGTCGAATACGTCCGGGCACAGGATCCATCTTACGTCAAGCCGGTGATCTACTGAGTGAACGACTGGCCTTTGACACATGTCATGTCAGAACGCTACCTCGAGCAGGACTAGCCACGCATTTTGTATCTCTGTATTTCAATTGCATATAAACTTATATATGTATATATATATATATATATTACACTACATACAAATTATAGCATTGCACATGACGGGTTTATTTATATATATATATATATATATATATATATATTACGCACGCACGCATCCATCTTACATCTAAATAGGCCAGTTTTACTTTATATACTTACGCTATATATCGATGGACAAACATTGTTGTTTATACACTGACTACTGTACCCTATGGACGGCCAAAGCAGAGCTTAACTACTGTCTGCCACGGAAACGCCGATTCTGCCGAAGAACCATGTACCGTATCTACTTGCCACACTGTATCGAGTGCAAAAAACTTGCGGCGAGATAGCGTCGCTGTATATATATATATATATATATATATATATTCATATTCATTTATATAAGCGCCTTTACAATATAAGGCAAACAAAAAACAATAACAACCGGAACAGATCTAGTACAGCCACTGTTGTTAATGTAGTATTTCTTATTCTACAGTTATTCCTTAAAGTAAACGCTGCATACTTTTAAATTTGCAAATATTAAAACTAAACTATGCTCTTACTTTAAAATATGTAATCAGAGTAGATTTATTGGCCTTAATATAACAGAGCGTATATGTAAGTGCTTATGAAAATATGTACATGGATGCGCGTTACTGTAGACGATTTCCCGAGTTACGACTAGCCACATGCCTGTCCGTGTCACATTGCTACCGGACAAGTAACCGAATGTCGGGTTTCCGGAGGACAGACGTATTTCACTTTTTGAAACCGCCTATCAAATTCAGACTTATTTTTCATTTTAAATTTCCACGAACGTAAGCGATTCGATTGCGACGTCTATACGACCGATTCGTTCAAGTGTAGCCAGAAAAACACAACCAACCACGTCTGGCGGCGATCAATTTCTCAACGCAGTTGTTTGTTTGTTTGTTTGCAGTGGATGTTGCGTGGGCAAACTGGGAGCAATGGTGGACGTACGACGGAATCTCAGGGCCCGACTTCTGGGGTCTCCTGAATCCGGACTGGCATCTGTGCAGTCGGGGCAGGGCTCAGTCGCCCATCGACCTCGATCCGCAACAGCTGTTGTTCGACCCAAGGCTTAAGCCGTTCGTCATGGACCCGGTCAAGGTAGGTCTCCGGATGACCGATAGGCGATGTGCAGTGTGCCGCAGTGTGTTTGTTTCTGTGCTTTCTCTGGCTGTTCAGCTTGTTTTGACAGTGGCGGTTACATTTGGTCTCCCGTTTTTTTTATCTGGCCTACCTGCATTCTGCGTCTGTCGTCTAGGTGAGCGGAACACTGCTGAATACGGGCCACGACATCGTCCTGAAGTTGAACGACACGCCCAAGGTGAACATCACTGGAGGGCCTCTCTCGTATCAGTATACGCTCAGTGAGGTTCATATCCACTACGGGAACCATGACGAACATGGCTCCGAGCATACCATTGCCGGAAAACACTTTCCAGCAGAGGTACGCGCGCCCAACTTATATATATATATATATGTATTGTCTCGAATTTCTGTAATCATTTACGTCGTTATTTTATAGAGAACTTAAACAGTGAGTAATGCACTTCTAATAATTAAATTTATCTACCGTCAATTGAAAAAAGTATATATATATCTAACGGTGGTGCATCCACGGGCGGGGGAGGTGGGGGTGGTGCTGAAATAGGCTGTATACTTCACGCAGACCAATAAAGGACAGGAAATTGGTTTTTGTAGTTTCGAAAGTTCATTGTTTACTAGTTAGACTCGGGCGTGGGACTAGTTATGTCAGACAGGCAAAAATCCTTAAGAATTGCATAGAAAGTGGGCTCTAAGCATGTTAGATAACTTGCGTCAAATTCCGGGACCTTGGACAGTTCTATATATATATCGTGCATCTTTTCATCTATCTGCATGTCTGGATCGGTATTCCCGTTACATTGCGATCGACCAGATTCAGTTCCTTGGCTACAATTCGGAACTACATTCGAATCTCAGCGAAGCGATCGATCTACGCGAGAGCAGCGGGTTGGTTGCGGTGGCAGTTCTCGTCCAACTGGCAAATCAGTCACATCCGGATTTCCGACACATCACTAGCCAGCTGCACAAAATCACCTATCGAGGTAAGAGGTGATTCACTTGTACAGTGCAGCATAGAACCGGCTTAGAGTCGGCTCGTCGTTAGAGCCAGCTTGTTCTTAGAACCGGTTCGTTCTTAAAACCGTTTTATTCTCACAAAAACCGGCTCTTTCTTAAAACCAGCTTGTTTTAGAAACAGCTTGTTCTTAGAAACAGCTCGTTTTAAGAACCAGCTTGTTCTTAAAAACAGCTCGTTCTTAGAACCAGTTTGTTATAAGAAACGGCTTGTTCTTAGAACCGGCTTGTTCTTAGAACCGGCTTGTTCTTAGAACCGGCTCGTTTTTAGAACCAGCATGTTCTTAGAACCGGCTTGTTCTTAGAACCAGTTCGTTCTTAGAACCGGCTCGTTCTTAGAACCAGCTCGTTCTTAGAACCGATTCGTTTTTAGAACCAGCATGTTCATAGAACCGGCTTGTTCTTAGAACCAGTTCGTTCTTAGAACCGGCTCGTTCTTAAAACCAGCATGTTCCTAGAACCGGTTCATTCTTAGAACCAGCATGTTCTTAGAACCGGCTTGTTCTTAGAACCGGCACGTCCTTAGAACTGGATCTCTCTTAGAACCAGCTTGTTCTTAGAACCAGCTTTTTCTTAGAACTAACTCATTCTTACACTGGATCTTTCTTAGAACTGGCTTGTTCTTAGACCGGTTTGTTCTTACAACCAGCTCGTTCTTATAACTAGCTTGTGCTTAAAACCAGCTTGTTCTTAGAACCAGCTTGTTCTTAGAACGGACTCGTTCTTAGAACCAGCTTGTCCTTAGAACCAGCTTGTTCTTAGAACAGACTCGTTCTTAGAACCAGCTTGTTCTTAGAACCAGCTTGTTCTTAGAACCAGCCCGTTCCTAGAACTGGTTTGTTCTTAGAACCGGCTTGTTCTTAGAACCGGCTTGTTCTTAGAACCGGCTTGTTCTTAGAACCGGTTTGTTCATAGAACCGGATTGTTCTTAGAACCGGTTCGTTCTTAGAACTAGCTCGTTCTTAGAACCGGCGTGTTCTTAGAACCGGTTTGTTCTTAGAACCGGCTTGCTCTTTGAACTAGCTTGCTCTTAGAATCGGCTTGTTCTTAGAACCGGCTTGTTCTTAGAACCAGCTCGTTTTTAAAACCGGCTTGTTCTTAAAAACTGACTCGATCTTAGAACCGTTTCGTTCTTAGAACTAGCTTGTTCTTACAACCGGCTTGTTCTTAGAACCGGTTTGTTTTTCAAACCGACTCGTTCTTAGAACCGGCTTGTTCTTAAAACCGACTCGTTCTTAGAACCGGCTTGTTCTTAAAACCGATTTGTTCTAAGAACCAGCAGTATGTAAATAAATATACTACAACAGCGGTGATACTACAACCAATGCGTAATACCTGTCACAGTTATTATACATAGTGATTTGTTTCGCAAGTCTTGTCTGCGCTTAAAAGATGTTTAAATGAGCCAGGATAATGGTATAAATACTGCTAGAACCACTGTCATCACTTTATTTGCGATGGTCATGAGTCTAATCAATTTTCTGCGATTTTTTCATTTGTATGCCATGGCCGTAGTCTCTGATGGAGTATTCGCTACGGACATGCCTGTGGTAGCAATGCATGCGGGAGTTAGACAAACTGTTTGCAAAACACTAGGATATACATTTACTTACCAGTTACATCATGACTCGCATCGTGGCGATGCAATAGGATCGCTGCGTGAGCAAAACGTCTGTCCTAGCCCTGTCGTTCTCCAATCAAAAGTGCCAGGAACAGAGTCAGCGAGCGACGACGCGTACCCCTTAGAAAGCAAAGTTCTTTTCAAATGCGCCTACTAAACCTTATTGGACTTCTGTGCACGTACTCTTCCACACGAGCTGATAGGTGCGGTCAGACTCTTGTACAGCCATTGAATAGCCTACTCCCAAAGATAATACGTGTGCTTTCCACAGGTGGCCATGGTTGCTTTGGTAAGCTTTCTGCCATCTACCGTTTATGTGTTTGATGAGGGCGGCAGGTGAATTAAAAATGTAAATTTAAAAATATATTTTCATACTTATGTTGAACAGTGTGATTGAAGAGTCGAATTGTCTAAAGACGTGTGTCAACTCTTGTAAACAGTTTGTTGTAACCACCGCTAAACATGGATGACGCTATAACATAGTATTTATTTGTAAAAATGCTCGGTAGTGCTAGCACTAACATTTTGCTAGAATATAGGAATAATATAGAATATAGGAGTAGGTTTAGTGCAGCAGATGATTGTGGGTGGTATAATCGTGGTTGTTGTCGTCGTCTTCCGTGCAGATCAGGAGACGACTCTTGAAGACTTCGAAATCGAGAAACTACTGCCGTCGACCGAGGAGTACATGACGTATTCGGGTTCGCTGTCGCAGCCTGGCTGTGTCGAGAGTGTTCGCTGGATCGTCATGAACAAGGCGCTTCAGGTGTCGAAGCAACAACTGTACCTGCTGCGCAAGCTAATGCAGGGCGATCAGGACAACCCGAAGGCGCCGCTGTGGAACAACCGGCGTCCACGGCAGCTCCTCAACAACCGTGTCGTCTACACAAATATCGACTTCAAGAGAAGCAAGGAGGGTCGGTGCCCCACGATGCACAAGAACATGTACTACACCGCCAATCCACGTAACTTTCACGACGACCTCAGCATGTACTAGTTATGCGCACATGAAGTACGCCCCGACCTCGGGTGAACTCGAACGAAATGAGCTGAGGCTGGCTCAGCGGAAGCTAGACAACTAAACGCAGGCATACGCGCGTGTGTGGTCATTCCTTTAGTATGCAGGCGCCGGCCTCGGTTACTGGGTTACTGCGTCTGAGAGACGCGACAAATGTGTTGTGCGGCCGACCACAATTCCAGATCACTTCCAGATCTATCACAGACCAGCCTATGGTGGTGGCTGACGGCGAATACAACACAGACACACTTGACACCGTCGGGCCGGTCTGATATGTCCTGTCGCGAGAACTGCCAAATGTACATTAACCTGTTTTCTCGCGAGGATCGCAAGATTCACGATGGCGAAGTGTCCTGTTGAAAACATCGCCAGACTCACTACGCGTCCTGTTGCAAGGTTCACCAGACCCACGGCGCGTCTTGTTGCGAGCTTCGCCAGACCCACGACGTGTTCAGTTAGACCCAGGACCGCAGGACACATAATGCATATTGCGTCAGAAGTATCGATCTTAGATAATGTCATCTAATTATTAGCGTCACATCAACAATATCATGCCACGCGTGAATATGTGGCCAGATTCGGTGGTGGATGTAAGGTGCGATCAGGTATTATTATTATTATTATTATTATTATTATTATTATTATTTTCGTGATTGCGGCTGGAAACTCTGTTAACTGAACGACCATCTCTGTCTCTCTCTCTCTCTCGCTCTGGTTAAGTACAACAAGCAATATACTTACACTGTAAAGAAAGACCGGCCAACTGCAACTACCATCGCCAGCCCCAGAAGCAAATTAAATTCGTGACCGATAGATATATTGCTGACATGCATTTACGTGACTAACGTAGCCCATCTAGACTCGACTATTCTTGGTTTGGAGGCTTTATTGTAGCGAGAGAGTGCCGTGACCGCGGCTGTTTGGTGCGATAGCTTTGCATATCGCGAATGATGCCCGGTATACGGGCCGTATATATGTATATTTGCGTACGTGTGTACTCTACATAAGTCATCACAACGCAACAACGCGGGCGTCAACAAAGGTAGCGCCGCCGTCTTTTCGCTGTATATCAATGCATGCGTATTGTACGTACATATATGTATGAATGACAAATATAGCAATAGAATTGATATTTTCTAAAAAGAAACATGTATTGTGTGTTTTCATTCATATGAATAAGACGAGTACGCCACTAATACTGACAATGATTATGCCAAAATTTCTAGTAATCGACTTCGAATCATTTTGAAGTCACGCTATGCCAGACTTATGTGTAGTAGGTTCTTGGCGTTTGCATCTCTGCTCATTACTCTGCGGAGGCACATTGTGGTGCTCTCTTTGGTGCTCATGAACTAACTATGCGTGATTGTGTGATCGTGAGTTCGGCATTAACCTGTTGTGTCTCTTGACGTGTACCTAGGTGTAAAATGCGTTTAGGTCACCTCTATGCCATCAGCGCCTCAATGTCCGTGTGCATCTGTAACGGTTACTCGCGTTGTGCCTTTAAAAAACGGTCCGGTCGCTAACGCGTTCTACGTACTTTGCTTTTCTGCAAACAAACATGTTAGCCTGTTTTTAAATAATTGAATTAAATTGAATGTTAAAGGTAAATTAGACCAGAGAAGCACTCAATGGCTCTAACGCGACACGTGAGCGCATGGGGTATTCTCGACTTGCACTGCGTTGACGCACTTCAAAATCTGTCACCTATAGATGACGGATCTTGAAGTGCGTAATATAAAAATATAAAAAAATAAAAAATCTGTCACCTATAGATGACAGATCTTAAAGTGCGTAATATAAAAATATAAAAAATCTGTCACCTATAGACGTCAGCTCAACGCTGCGTCCCTTGCGTGTCTCCTTAAAGGGCCGAGACGGTCATTTGGTTTGGACCGCATAGCGTGGGTGCATCTGGAGACCGGCGAACGTGTTATCGACCGACTAGTGTGAAAGGGGCTGCATGTTATTATCTCGTTGTGGTAGTCGTTTTCATCATCATTAGTGGCACCGCCATTTCGAGCGCTAGAAGTAATTCTTTACCGCAGAAAAAAGCAAACGGCATGGTAAACGCTACTTGCGTTGTGCTGTGGTTAACCTTCGTGCTCCACCTTCACTATGCAGTCGCGTGTAACTTCGACTATGCAGTCGCGTGTAACTACCCTATTTGTTCGTAAAACAACCTACCTGTAAAAGGGAAGTGGCGCGGAGCGTATGTTCAGTTTGTTTTCACTCGTTTCAGAGTCACGTTAAGCGTCCGCCTGCTACTGCGCGTCTACCTAAGCTCGGTCCCCTCTTTGCGCCGGTGCACGGCACCCTACGCGACGAACGAAAGAGTGGCAAATTCCTCATGTGAAGCGATGCTGTCCCTTCCGTTTATGCTCACACGAAATCCGCTGCAGATTCGGTGAGGTGCAAAGCAACCGGCATTGCTAAAAATGTGTTGCTGTTGCTGCAGCTGGTGCTATTTGGCTCCATGTCAGAGGAAAAAAATGCTAGGGCAGTTTCCATCTAGGACCTGTTTTTATGTATACGACGGTAAGTTCACGCTGATAAGCGTTTACGTTGTGGATGGCTTCTCTGCACACAGGCCGCTTGTGGGAGTGCCACATTGGAGGGGCAAGCAATACTTTGATAGCATCGCTGTACTTTGATGGCCGAGAACTTGCTTGCGCTACGCATAGAGAAAGAAAAGTAATTTCGAGTAGTCGAAGCAACAACGAAAAACGTCCGTTTCCTTGCCATGTCTCGAATGCTACCCATGCTTTCGTTCGCGAATCTAGCTGATCATAAGGTTGCGGCCAACACGTTGAGCTAATAAGGACTAAACAAGCTTTTTCTTCAAAACAGCGCTCCAGCAGCAGACGTTCTTACTAGCTGAAAATTTTGCTATATATATAACATAAAGAGAAACGAATGTCTATTTTAAAGTAAAGAGAATTGCCGTGTTTAATAGATTAAGAATAGCATGAACAGGCCATGTCTACTATTCCAAAATGGCCAATGTCCAAACATTCGCTGATGCACCGTTCTCAATGAGTAGCACACCTCCTAAACTTTATTAACACATTTTCTTACAGTAACTTCCAAAGATACTTACGAGGCGAGGTGATCGGAGCAACCCTGGCAAACGAGAGACGAAGAGTCGGCTTGGCCCGAGGACACTCTGTGAGAACAGCTTAAAATAAATGTTGTGCGCCTTGTAGCCGATTACAAACGTGTTTAACATCTGCTATCAGAACGGCTAGATACAAGAAATCAGCGGAAGAGTATCATTTCTTTAATAGATAGAAAAAGGGTCCAAAATCAGCCCAACAGACTATTAAATATGATGATGACGTTTCCTCTGCGTGGTCTACGGCTGATTCTCGTAAGACCTTTGGCACGTCGACGTCAAACACTCAGCGTGCATCCAGAAGATAGAGCAAATAGTCGATACCTGAGTTTGAGCAGCTACACGACAGAGTGCAATTTACCACTACGATTACTAACTGTAGCTGACGGCAGCCCTAGAATGATAGCGACTGGATGTCGAAGTCGGGCAACTGGGCAGCGAGGAGCTGGTGCGGACCAGCAATAGACGCGGTCGGTGTTGATGTGAGATCAAAGCGACAAACTCACAGCAGCTCACTTACGGAAAATTGAACGTAATTATAGTGTTCATTGAAAGCCACAATTATTGACTTGCCGACCTTGGCGATTCTGCAGTAGCAGTAGTTGCAGCAGCAGCAGCAACAGAAGGTGCTGGTGGTGGCAATAAAAGGCCTGCCTGCCATAAACTCGTGGCACGCTTTCGTTTGCGCTGGAAGCTTGCACGACGGGAGTGTGGCGGTGTCCCCGCCACCACCACCACCACCACGACCATGACCATCACAAGGGGCAAGGTCTTAGCGAGTTCGATCGGCTGGGCCCTAACAAGGATCAGAGCATGAACGAGACGCAATCATCGGTGTTGCATCGCTGAACGACTCCAGCGATCCGGGCCAACGACAGCAATAGCAGCTGGAAGCTACACAGACATCGAAAGAAGAAGATCGCAAACGCGTTTCCGCATCGGCCAGCCGGAATCGATGGCGTCTGCGTCATTCGGCGGCTTCGGAATGTCGGAACTGTAATTGCCGACGACTGGCGCCCGGTGGCTTATTGGTGGCAGAGTGTATATTCTCGTGTTTCGCATTATCCCGTTTTCTTCCTGTCGTTCTCTCTCTCTCTCTCTTGCCCGTTTACTCGTTCGGCCTGTTCCAACATCTGCGTATGTAATGCCGAACATTGCTCGGCAAGCAGCCCTGAAATAATCTCTAAGCCGCGTGTCGGACATCGGATCGATTTTGGCCTACGGAGAATGACAGAGTCAGCAGATGAGTCGAAACTAAGGCGCAGAGATGGTGCCGCAGTCTGGTGCAGGTAGTTTGCTCGACTTCGTCGTGCAACTCTGTAGTTTAGTAAGAAACGTCAAGGCAAAATACGGGTGCACTTGTGTGTATCTTCGTTAGGCGTTTCTTCCTAGGACGCCTTCATCATTACGCTGATTTAGATTGCATTCCTCTCTGTTGTCATCATATATATATATATAGCACTTTGGGTATGCTCGGAAGAACAGTATGACTCCATTGGATTTTAGACACCAGTCTGACTTTGAAACCTTGTCGGCTTTTCGTCCAATAAAAAGTTTCAGGCGGCGCCCCTTTAAGGGCTCCTCATCCGACGTTTATCCACCTTGCCGGTTTCCTCTTGGTATGACATCGATTGATCCCTTCATGTGTTTAACAATTCCGTTTTGGACGTCCTGGTCTCCTTGGACAAAGGAGTATTTTCATACTGTCATATTTCTTCTTCTCTCCCTATTTATTTTGTATTTCCTCCCATATACATCGTGCATTCCCATGTCTGCAATCGCCGCGCGTGTGCTGAAGACGATTCCCTAGGCGGTATAAAAGCCGCGGCCTTGTTTGTTTCTCAAGGGCCGCTAGCGCTCTTCCCTTTACCCCTTGGTCTTGGTTTTCTCTCGATTTCTCTCTCTATAAATTCCCCCGCTCCATATATATCATCCGATCTCATCTCTGTCACCGGACATAGTGTCCTCGGACCAAACTAGCCTTTCTCTAGTGCAGGTCTCTAGCATTGTCTGGTCTCTGTTTGCAGTCATTTCAATATCTGTCTCTTTTCATCTTCCTCTCTAGCAAGTTTCGTCTCTCTTTCCCGCGCGCTCTCTTCCTTTTCCTTTTTTAGAAGCAACTTATCTTTGCATGTGTTCCCTCGAACAACCCCTACCACGCCGACAATAGCGACGGGAAACAACGACGTGGCTCTATCGTGGGCCACTTTTCGGTTTTAGCCAATCATACACCTTATCCAGGCGACGCGGCGGCCGTAGCAGTGTCGATAGCTGCCATTCTAACAATACCAAAGAGCTGCCTGCGTTTGAGGCTTCAGTCGATTCAAAGTGTCTTTCCCAACGTGTTCGTACGAGGTGGAAGCGCAATAGAAGCGGACTGGGGGAAGGGAAGGCTTCTGCGTACGTTTGTTTACGGAGGTTTGGACGTTGCCGGCGCATTTTGCCCGACCTTCTTCTCTGCCTGCTCGGTACGTACGCAGATACAAACAAACCCAACCCCCGCCCTTGTTCTGAGCTTTTGCCACGGTGCCCCCCCCCCTTCCCGTCGCCGTATGACGCCTCAATGCGGGCTCGACGTCCGAGGCGACGCCGCTACTTCCGGCCGCCTCTGAACGCTCCCCCCCCGCCGCCCCCCGGCTTGGCCTCGGATTGAGACGATGGCAGGCCGCCGTGCTCGACGCGCACGACAAGGAGCTCGAGAAGGAAACTCCCTCGAAGCCGATTCGGAGCTTTGTGATATCGGCTAAAATCGGCGAAACGAAAAGGATTTGAGTGAAAATAATATCCGCAGAATATAGGATCAACTGCGGACGCCTGTCTAGCCGTGTATGTTTTCGTCCCGTAAACTGGGAACGAAGTAAAAATACGATCGTACGAGGTAAACTCGCAGACCGAGAGAGAGAGAGAGAGAGAGAGAGAACGGAGAGAACG
Organism: Dermanyssus gallinae; assembly: GCA_003439945.1. Taxonomy (NCBI): domain Eukaryota; kingdom Metazoa; phylum Arthropoda; class Arachnida; order Mesostigmata; family Dermanyssidae; genus Dermanyssus; species Dermanyssus gallinae. Next base: position 126,277 of record QVRM01001736.1, read on the forward strand.
AGAGAGACCGAGAGAACATGTGGAAAACGCACAAATAGTGATGCAAAGTAAAGAGAGTATAAAGAAATAGCACACTGGCCGGGCGGATGCCCAATACTCAGATAGAATATAACAATTGAATAGCAACGATAAGTGTGCGATGAAGTATGGTGAGTGTAGCAAATTTGCTGAAGCCAGTGCCGCGTCCGTCAGACACGAGCATTTTAACTAAAAGATCGGGATCAAGTTGTCGGTACAAGACGAAGGCTCTACAATCGTCACGGCTTGAAACGGACGCATGTAAAATACTTTTTATGCCTGAAAATTCTTCTGAGGGTTTGAACAGTAGTGGCTGCTATTGCACCTGATTTTAGCGTCCAATAATTTCACTCAAATCCTGATCGCTTCGTTCACAGTGCTGTTTTGTTTTGTGGTTGCTTAGCAAGCATTTCAGGATTTATATCCAGTTTTACTTGTTCGAAAAGCTGTCGATAAACGGTACAACGGAGTGAAAAGTACGCGCATGAGCGAGCACACAGGTTAAGTGGAACACATCTAGAATAGCTCGTCGAATAACTCGTTTGCAACCGCAGTTATGACGGCGGTCGTCAAGAGCTATCTAGCTTAGTAGTCGTGTGTTTAGCATGGCAAACTCTTGTTTTAACGTGATTTAGGCCATGTATATCACCTTTAGTGATACTTGGATTTGGAATATTTAGATGCTTTCAGATGTAGTCGTAAAAACTACGACATTTATCAGGAAATGCAAGAACTAGAGAAGTTTAGCCCGTCGTCTTTAAGTTGGTCATCCATTGAAGCCACTCTACACATCGCCTGTCATTTACATGTGAGCATTTATTTATCACATTTTTCATAATTTTTTCATTCATCACACATTATCACACACAAGCACATACACACACATGTGTGAGTATGTGCTTTTCGCATTTGTGCATTGCGTTTTAAGTCAGTGTTAGAACTCAGCGCGACAAACAAAAGCTTTGGTTGTGAGACTCAGGAATAATAGGTACGGGTGCAAGCAAGAAACATTTTTAGTTTATCGCACACGATTCATATGCGACTAATACGCTTATATATCTGCTGATATTTTAGGCAACATTTGCATCAGCTAGAAATACTTTTGTATGTGATAGATTTAGAACTCATGAGTAGCGCATCGGTGTTGCCAAATAGTCTGTTTGTGCTGCTATGATTTGCCTCAACGTTGTATCAAATCTCGTTAGAAGCGTTCTACAATCTATGTGCGCACTTGTGACGCCAGCCGGACAGACAATCACTAAGAGCTGTTTAATGCGTAAGATAATATAGCTAAATCATATAGAGCCTCGTCATCTGTATAAATACAAGACCGATGATATATGTTCCTAGCTTTTTGTCCGAGCATCTTTGTTGTGGTTTTAAGTTGTCAGTACGCTGTAAAGCCACGAGCTTCGTGCCCGCCCAAAGTTCATTATTTTGCCTCCTGCGATCCTCACAGCCTTAGTTATTAATCAGGTCGCTATCTTAATTATCACACAGACATCGCTTACTGTGAACGGGCGAAGGAGAACGTGTGTGGTTGTCTTTACCAGACGTTTTCTTTACGTTACAAGTGAGCCTTGCTCTTAGCAAGTAGTTTTTGAATACAGTCGTGCATTTATACGGGTTAATTATTTTATTTGCTCTAGATGTCAAATGGATACTTTCAGATTTTTACAACGAATATTTATTCGGCGAAATATTCTACCTTTGTATACAAAAGGATCAGGAAACAGTATACTGATATTATAGAGATGGGCTCACTAAACCGGAGATATGTCTGAGTGACTCGTTTTACAAGTATGTCAATATTTTTTATGTGTTGTAGATATGCTGTATATACCAAACGTGGGAAGTGAAAAGTTAGAGAAATACAGGTCAGGCTTGAGTACCACAGTAATGATTTAAGCGCAGCCTGAACTATAGCTTTTAGCACAGGAAAAATGCTTGGCGGTTAATGCTGTTTGCACAGAGTTTACGACATCATATTATTACTGTTTGTGTATAGCCTTAAAGCTTCTATGTCACAAAAACAACATTATTAAGACTCTCGCAATAGCAGATTTGGTAGAGACATGTCAGCAAAAAAGCGCGATACAACCATTTTTGGTCATTTTAACTATTTGTTCATAAAGAAAAAAGTCCGTCCCTCGTTCTTGTGGAAACAAATTATTTTCTTACCGAGTTATACTAGACCCCAGCGTTTGGCACACTAACTCTGAAACACCTTATGTAAAGTGTTTAGGCGGTCTATAACCGCTTTCCTGTTTTCGGTGAGTCTATGCAGCGTATCAATGCGTTTTCCGAACCTATGAGTAGTTAGGTTCTAATTGTCAATAATTTATATGCGAAACTTTCACTATGTGTGTTACGTGTGTATTATTTGCTGCAAGAACATAACATTTCATCTTAATCTATCACACAACACCGAATGACCACTCCGGGGTCAATTTGTCGCATCAAGATTTTTACTAGGAACACAATCGAACCGCCGTATTACGGTGCGATTGCACGCAGTTTAAGGAATCTAGAAAGCATAAATCCCTTGTAGCAATAAAAAAAAGAATTTTACACAAATAGCTTTTTGTTGGTGTCATTCGTTATTTGCGGAAATCTCACAACTGTATAAAAGTCAAACTCATTTAGTAGGCATGGATTTGCTAAATAATAAACTATATGCTTACTTATATCATAATTTGCTAAATAGAGTAGACGTTCACAAAACAAAACGTTCTGCCTAAACTAATCTATATAAATATAATATATAAATATATATATATATATATACCAATATTGTTACCGCTTTGTTGTCGCGCAGTGACGTTCAATTATCTATGGAGACAAACAATTTGCAGAAGTTTGGTGAGTTCAGTTGGCCGTCTTGCGTTCGGCAATCGGAGCTAGCCAAATTGGCAGTTGGCGACTGAGTGAACGAGCCAGCGTTAGAAGGTGGTGCCGTGTGCTACCGCTGCAGTGCTGCGGTACCTACTCTTCTGTGTGGACTATGGCAAGTTCTTATTCCTCGGCGTCGTCGTCGTCGTCAATAACCATATATCCACGGCTACGATCTCTAACTTTGCTCGCAGTGCACGCGGCGAAAACTTCCCGGCCGAACAGAGGCAGCGATCAAGGCGCCACTACAACGCTGGTGCAACGAAAAGATGGCAAGAAGGCCAACCCCCTGACGGTCGGGAGGACGACACCGCCGGCCGCAATTGCACCCCAGCAACCAGCAGCGACGAAGACCACCACATCAAATGATTGCTTTCAGCTCGCACTTTCGTTCGGTTGCTCGTTCGTAAGCAAGACGTTCGTTTCCACCATCGGTCTCTTAGTTGTCCCCTTGGACACGGCTGCTTTTCCCCGAGTGTCCTCTTCTACCTGGTGCTGTTGCTTCTCCTTTTCCCTCTCCAAGGGATCGTTGTCAAGGTGGCTAGTTCTTGTACTTACAGATCTCTCACACTTCACGTACTTTGGCAGACGAGTACGACATGTTTTGTGGCGACAAAAAAGCGCGAAAAGATACAAGAAGAGCTGGTCAGAAATCGTCGGCGGGGCTTGGCGAATAGCAAATAAAACGGACACTTGTGGAGACTCATCAAAAGTCTGTCTACGCGAGTTGGACCGATAGATGCCAGCTGTTTCAGAAGGCAGATTGATATACGCAGTGGCTGGCCCAGCTCAGCGAACTGCTATAGGCAGGTATCAAACGAATGCTAACACCGTCAGTTAGTTTTATATTGTTTTGTCTGTCATAGTAGATGTTTAGCATTTTTATAGGTACACAATGAACTATCGCGAGCATATCACACTTTTATCTACAATAGAACTCATAAGAAACTTATGATTAACACCAGCGGAGCCCTTGAAAACCCCGCTGGCCCATATATATATATATATATATATATATATATATAATACATACATTCTCGGGAGACAATTTTAGCTCAATTTTGTTCCTTAATAAATTATGGTATATATATATATATATATATATATATGTCTTTAGGAAATATGCTTTTATATAAATACTTTTCCGACAGTCATAGTTGTTACGTTTCACGTTATGGAGCTTTCACGTTCAGAACCCACGCAAGACGTTTCCGCCCCCTCCTTCCATTGGGAAAACATATTTTCGTGCCAAGTTCTATCAATTCTCTAAATACAGGTAGTTCAACAGGTTCTTAAAATGAGCTTTTCAGAATTCGAATTTTGGCGCGCTTTCACCGCTATTGGAAACGGCAACTTTTCGACTGCTAGCAGTCAAAATATTATGGTGATTGGGCGTTGCGATTTTGTTTGATCGCTTTCCCCGCGCAACGTGTCGGTGTGATTTTGAAAAATTGAGAACAAAGAGTTTCGAGTGGTTATCAAGCATTTTTATTTCAAAGGTTGGAATGCGACCCAAGTGAAAACTGAGTTAGACGAGGTGTACGGTGACTCTGCGCCATGTTTTACCACTGTTTCCAACTGGATTAATGAGTAAAAAAAGAGGTCGCAGGAGCACCGAATATGAACTACGTTCAGGACGCCCAAAAACGGCAAGTGATGAAGAAAACGTGGAAAAAGTGCGGGAAATCGTTGCCGCAGATAAGCGAGTGAACATTAGGGAGATAGCGGAGTCTTGGGGATCAGTTTGGGTGGTGTGCATTTCATCCTGCACGAAAACTTGAAGATGAAAAAGCTCAGAGCAAAATGGGTGCCGCATTTGCTCAACCAAGACCAAAAAGATGCGCGTGTTTCCGCTTCACAGCGAAATTTGGCCAAAATGTCGAAAAATCCGTCGGATTTTGGCGCAGATTTGTGACCATCGATGAAAGCTGGGTCCATCACTACACTCCCGAGACCCGAGAAGCATCTCGCCAATGGTGTGCACCTGGTAAAACACCTCCGAAGAGGTTGCGGAGGTTATAAGTCTCATCCTCACTCCTAAACAAGACGTTTCCGCTCTTTCCTTCCATTGGGAAAAATTACTTTCTTGCCGAGTTCTACCAAACCTTAAAAAAGTACATACGGTTATGGAAGACCCTATATATATATATATATATATATATATATATATATATATATATGCGTATGTTCAGAAATTATTGTAGGCCAACTACAGTACAACTATCACACTCCTTCGGCTTGTCGTCCAAGTTACCCCCCCGCCCCACCCCCTGTAAAATTTTTCTCAGAGATAGAGCTGCTGTGGCAACACCCGAAGACCATTTGTATGCAGTCTTTCTAGACTGCACCAAAGCCTTCGACAAAGCACCTCGAGATCTCCCGGTGAAGTCATTCCGACACGCAGGGTTTGGTGGCCCTCTTCTGAGCGTAACTTCGAGCCTCTTTGATGAGGAGACCTTACTGGTACAAAGTGAGCACAAAGTGTTGGAGGTAAGGCAAAATGCGGGAATCCCGCAAGGGGACCCATTGAGCTGCATCCACTTCACTACTTCGGCTTGCCGATTTCGTCTGTTATACTCGACAGGAGTTCCAGGAAGCCACAGTTACAATGCACGCAGATGACATAGTGGTCGCTCACCACGACCTGAGTGCCATCAAGTAAATCACCTCTCTAACAGAGGTGTTTTTTGTCTCACGGGGACTGGGATTAAACGCCATGAAGACCAAGGCTGTGAAACTCAGAAGAGGAGATCGTCCTCGTCGACTCTTTCCTGTATCTGGGACTCCGGCTTCATTATACTAGGACGACCTTCACTGCTCACATCGTCGAGACAGTGCTCACAACCATAACCTATCTTTATAGAGAAGTATGTGCGTCCGACTGTCCGTCCCGATGGCAGTAGTATTGTTCTACCACAAGATTGTTCCAATGCTGATGTATGGTCTTGACAGAGTATGGGAACACCTCACTTGGGCAAACTTTGGTTGGCTTAAAAGGTGTTTCACAATGTAAATGAATACTTTGCCTGTCAATGCGGGCAAGAAGCCGCTTTGTATACTTAATGTCTGGCTGTGCACTGGTTGTTGAGATAATTCCATTGAGGTTGACGACGCGTATAGTACCATTCGAGAGCGGTATCTCGGAATGAGAAAGTTAAGTTAAACAAGTACGGCCAGAGGCTGGGGACCTGAATATTTTCAGTGCCTCTAACCTTTGCTCTGGTCTTGCACGTGACAATCGCCACGTCGATACCGGATATATAGTTCATGGCTATCACCTAGTCTCTTCGAATACGAGCTTCCACGAGGATAACACGGAGTGCATCTGTCGACTGTACTCTCAGGCGTGTACGATGTTTCATGCGTCTGCCTGTCTGGCCTTTGCGAAGAGATCACTACACTGCCTCTCTGAAATAACATGCTGCAAGCAGCTGATAACTGTATGATCTATCTAGTCTACAGTATGTGCATAATCAATATGAGTGAAATACATATGATAATGGTGGTGAAGATGTTTCTTAGCGGACGAACGGATGAAAGTCGCAGAGCGACGTCCCAACTGAAGGATGGACGCTCAAGCTAGGTCTACTTGAGCTCATCCAGACATTGTATGTGGTCGTGAAGACGTACGGATGCGTTATCGTAGAGCAGAATGAATACCTTCGTGAGCAGCGCACTTGATGGAGCTGCGTAGGCGACAGAGTGCCTCATAGTACATGTCACTGGTAATGGTTTTTCCCATGCTCGAGAACTTCGATGAGTATAGACCGGTTGAGCTGTCTGCTGTCCGTTGAACTGCGCGGCTGATTGCGCAGCAATCTGATAACCGCTCCGGAATCGTCTCGCCGCTCCGGAATCGTCGAATTTTCAATGGGAACGCCAAAAAGTCATCACATGCACTACCGCGTCAACTGCACGGTACACCCAACTGCTTGCTCACTTCTCCTTCATGCACACAAGGATGAGCAAAGCAGACTGCATTTGCGTCCTCCCTAGATACCTAGATGGATCAAAACGTTATACCAATGCAGCAAATTAAAATTTTAGCCGGTTTGGTTGTTACGACGATATATATATATATATATATATATATATATAAATATATTATATTAATTTACGCCCACATTATATATATATATATATATATATATATACTAGATTCATTTACGCCCACATTATATATATATATATATATATATATATATACATATATAAAAACATTGCGTTTACATATGTTTTAAATACATATAGGACACAAAGAGACCTATATGCGTCTCTCTGATAGAGCGGTCCTGAGGCGACGCTGGCTGACGCTTCGGTATGCCCGGCTCTTGTCGCCATGTCAATGCGCACACTTCAAGGCGCAAACACGTACACAGGCGGCACACGCACATTAAGTCAGAGCAGCAAATGCAAACAGACGATAGAGCGAGAAAGGGAACGAGACAGCTGAACAGAGAGAGAGAGAGAGAAAGCAAAAGAGCGAACAGAAAAGCGCTCTCGTTTAAAAGGGCCTCAGGGCCGCCCGCCGACGGGTGGCTCACTCAATCATTCATTCGGACGTCCCGAACACCCCAGCGTCCTCACCACAGAGTGAGGACGGCCCGATCAGCAATGGGTAAGCAGTAGACGCCTCCGAGGGGTTGGACCCTCCTGCACTGTAAGAGAAACACACTGTGCTTCGACACTGGGTTGGCCTCCCCCAACACCGCACTAACTCTATCAGTCAGCACACAAACCAACGTGCTATCTCTGGTTGTGCCTCTCTTGCGATCCTCTTCGTTTTGTTTTTCCCTTCAAACTTATCTCTCCAGTTCTTTGACAATATTTCTCTGTTCGTCGCGCTCTCTCTCTCTCGATCTCTTCCTCTTTCTTCTCTCGAACTATCTTCATTTTTGTTCCGTATGCGTCATCCCATCTGTCATCTCCTTTGTATACCACCACCCTTCGTATAACGCTATCCCGAGGTCTCTCTTGTTCTCCCGATTTTCCTCTCAGTATTATCTTCACTGCTATCTTTCTACCTCACAGATGTCTCGTTCATTCGCTCTCGTCCTTGCCGACAATGCGCCTTTTCTGTTTTCCTTTTATTTTCCATCTATCCTTCCTCGTCTCACTTAAAGCACAAATATCCCCTCCACCCACGCTCTCCTTTACTTTACGTTTCGCTCTGGCTTGCGTTCCTGCTATGCGGCCCTTTTTGGTCCTCCTTCTGCCACTTTCTATCTTTCCTGCTCCATACCACACTATCCGAATCTAAGCACCCGCCCCCCGCCCCCCACGTCGCGTTCCGCTGCTCGCAACGCAGTGCCGCTGTGCTGTTGCTGTCAGTGTTCTTCACAGTGACTGCGGTGTACGCACAGGGGGGGGGGGGGGGGGGGGAGCGTGGGGTTCCGTTTGCGCCCATTGTTTGCGCTCCTCTCACGTCGTTGAGATTAGCGTGACAGACGGTCGGCCAAGCGTCATCCGACCGCCACGGCAGCAGCAGCAGAAGCAGCCCGCCACCACCCACGGCGTCACACCGTAGGCACGTGCGCCCACTGTCCTGTGGCATGACACGACGCCGGGCGCTGCATGGTCGAATTTCGTAGAACGATTGTGCCAGCTGACAGACCTGTCTCTGTCTGTTTGCCTCGTCTTGCCTCGCTCTTAGCACTTAGGCCTCCTCCCTCATCATTCGACGCTGGTGGGGCCGAGTTGGAGGTGCCCAACTATCGGCCTTGGTCGGGTCCGTCTCGTTCGTTTTCGTCCGCCGAAAAGGTGTACCGTAGAATTTCTACGGTATCCAAACGCTATAAACAGCCTTCCATGTTGCAAGTGGCCTCGCAGTCCGAGCGCAGCGCTATGGGGCGCCCTTCTGACGCCTGCAACACCATTGCCGGTGACCACGTCGTCGGCCATAGCAACAACTGTGGCTTTGCATGATTAAGCTGACCAGACTCAGCAAACGAGTCCTCGTCGTACGTTTTTGTTAAAGATGTTGTATTATGTGTGATTCAGGATTTTTCTGAAATGTTCTATTATTAGCCTAGAAGTATGCAAGCATTTGCCTTCAGATTCTTCTTCTTAGATATACTAGCAAGAAGATGCTATAAAATGCAACTTCTTGGTAATATTTCTGTATAAATATAGCAGATGCGTAATATCATGGTATTATGGTACTTTTCGAGTATATATATAAATATATATATATATATATATATATATATATATATATATATATATATATATATATATATATATATATATATAACCAAACACAAGCGTGCGCTGACATAATCAATACTTGACATATTTTGATTCCACCGGCTCAAACTCGGCAACCAAACTCAACTCGTTATAGAATTGGACATCAGAGTCTTTCTCAGTCCAACCACTATTCGGCACGCTTAGAGAGTTAGCCATCTTTTCTTGAGCCCAGCAGTCGGAGAAGCGTCGAGAACAGATTGATCAGGTCCGCATAGAGCATGAGCACGGCTTTGATGCTGTCGTCAGGGTCGAGGTGAATTTCCTTTCTGTCCAATAGCAGTTGCAGGTCGAGACCTATGTGCAGGCTGAACAGAAAGGCACCCAGTCCGGCTAGGAACCGTTTCACGTGGTCGAACTCTTGCTCGACGGGTGCGATGACGTACAGCGTCAGCTGGAGAACGACAAACACTAGGAAAGCGACGATCAGATGCACCCGGAAGCGTGTGAGATCCCACGACGTCGACCGGCCTAGCGCGACAATGATGAGCGTGCAGGCGCACGTGGCGCCTACGACCAGCAGGACGCACATCGTCTCGTACAGCGACACGACGTACGACAGCAGTATGGACTGTGCCGCCGTCAAGACGGCCAACAGGCCGTAGTTGAGCGGGAACCGTTGCCGGGTCTCGCGCGAACAGAACAGCCACAGCCATAGGCTCACCACAGCCACAATCGCCAGCCACGCGATACCGGGCCGACTCAGAAGAAAGTGCTGCGTGTCGCGCCGGGTCGAGACGGCCGTCACGAAGCCGACCGTGGCAAACAGCACCCACGACAGCAGCGTGAGAACGTCGACCACAAACTTATTGTGGACATTCTTCAACGAGAAGTGGGCAAGATCGTGCGACAGCGAGCTGCCCAGCAGAGCCTTCGCGAGGTCCTCGAGTTCCGTTTCCGGGCGGCGGGCATGGCCGGCGGGGGTGGCGATCGCGGCGGCATCAGGCCGGCGGCCGGCTCTTTGGGCGGCGTCCATCGATAGACACCCTGCGTCCCTCCCTCATATGTTGTCCCAGCAGCTTCGTTGTCGCCGAACAAAAACGCGCGCGAAAACGAACGCATACCGAACGAAGCGTTGGTGCGATCGTCTGTTGAAGCTGTCGAACGTCAGAGTCAAAACGTCGTCGTTGTTGTTGTTGTTATTGTTGTTGTGGAAGGAACTTTGGTGGCCGCCAAAAGCTTGAGCAACGATGATAGGCGTTCCCGCTGCTAGAGTTTCTGTGCCATCTGTGCTGCTGAGTACATATATGTATACGAGGTTAGCGCTCTAAAATATCTAAAGTTTTCAGGCTGACCCTCAGCCAAGATTTAACGTCCACGGAACTGTTTTTCACATTGCTTCATAGACGGACCCCCATAAATACAAATATGCAACGGTGGGGTTCGAACCCGCGCACCTATGTGTCTCCTCCGGTTGCGAGGCGCAGGCTTAAGCCACCACGCCACTTGGCTCGACGCTCTAAAATATCTGGCGCTTGAAAATAATCAAATGTTCGGTCACTAGATCTCAAGGTGGTGAAGACCGTTACGTCGAGCTCCACGGTGAGAACTACAGTTTTTTCTCGAAATAAAGTTGTTCAGATAATAGAGTTTGTTCAAACGACGACTCGTGAGCAACTTAAGCAGTCACGTACGTCCAAACATTGCGTCCCTACATCGACTCCACAAGACAGTTCTTATCTGTGCATCTAAATAGCATAAGTTCACGTGGGACTTAAGTTCTAGCGTGTGTAAACGTATACAACGCGTTGTTCATTAACTTATGATTTATTTACGATCAAATTAAAAGCTACAATCACAACAGCGTGGCAGCAAAACAAAAATGGACAACAACATGACTAAGCGTAAAATAAAAGGTACCTTTCAAGAAGCCGGCAAACGAAACAGATTATCTACCTGTCGTAGCTGTAAGTTAGAAGTTCTCAGCAAGATTTCATTTTCAAGTATATTTTTGAACGTGTGACACGCCTGTCATATTCTGCTGGCAGCTCTACCTCATCATGAATTAGCGACTTGCGTTACAATAGGGCATTGAGGTGTCGTAGAATGGCATCGATAAAATCATGTACATATAATCAGTTGTGACTTACGCAACACCGCTGTGGTATCCCGGTTAAGACATCGATCAAGAACAGCTACGAAAGTTAATAAATAAATTTGTGAGCAGCGTATTCTGTAAATGTAACCGTGAAAGGCGTGATACTAAGCAATCATTTATATTTAATGGGTTAAATAAAACTGGTTTAAGCAAATGAATTAATGTTTTACACAATTTTAAGCCTCTAAAAATTTTAAAGCAAACATATATATATATATATATGTACATTTTGATTGCTTTAAAATTTTTAGAGGCTTACAATTTTGTAAAACATTATTTCATTTGCTTACAACAGTTTTATTTAACCCATTAAATATAAATGATTGCTTAGTATCACGCCTTTCACGGTTACCTTTACAGAATAGCTTAGAGGACTCCTTCGTGCGACGGTATGCGCTGCACTTTAAAAGTTTCAAATAGTTACATCCAGGCAGTCGTTTTAGTAAAATAATATATATATATATATATATATATATATATATATATATATATATATATATATATATATATATATATATTATTTTACTAAAACGACTGCCTGGATGTAACTATTTGAAACTTTTAAAGTGCAGCGCATGCCGTCGCCCGAAGGAGTCCTCTAAGCTTTGCGCTAACTAGAAAGTCGGAACCCTAGTATGGCCATCTAGTTCCAAGCTGTAGTTCCAATGGCAGCCCCTGCCCGAATAAATCTCCTGAGCGGTTCTTGCTAGAGGCAAGATCGAGCAACCGACGAACGCAGACAGCCACTAAGGGCGCTAAGAGGTCAGTACTGGAAGCGTTCCCAACGAACGTTTTCCCATTGAAGAAGGCGATGGAGGTCATTCCATCGGGTGTTCTTCCAGTATCAGGGCTAACGCCGGTCCAGCTTGTTAAAACTCCGATGACCTAAGAACGCGCGCCAAGATGTCGTTCCAGGTAGTGTGGGCGTCAAATGCGTAGCAGGCCTGTACGAGTGTAAGGAGAGCGTGCTCTACGGCCTGTAAAGCACGCTCTCCTTACACCCGCACAGGTGCTCATGGATCATACCAAAGGTTGGTGTTAACGCGCACACATGCAACGTTCAACAGGGATGGGCTGGATAATGCTTATAATTAAGTACGTGTGTGATTTTTGCGGTTGCGCGATCTGAGTTGCTCGTAGCGCCCTCGACAAGGCATAATAGAAGGGCTTGGGGTAGAGCTGATGCCTACCCCGATTGCAGTGAAGGGTTCTCTGGCGCAGGCGACTAGGTGATCGTCAACAAATAAGGCTTTGCTAAGTTTAAAGAGGTCGTGTTCGACTCCTAGCAGAACGGGTCCTGCACACAAAACGTCTCCTCCATTGCCAATTACGTAGATGCCGCGATAGTATCGGGTAGGTCCTAAACGCCCCTTTGTATTGGGTAGTTGATATGTGTATCTAATTACGCATGCAATTTTTTTTATCACGGGCAATTAGAGTGTTATTATTATTATTATTATTTGATTGCTGTAAATCTTGGCCCTAAATAAGATCCACCTCAGAGCAAATGTGTGGGTTTTGTGGCCGAAACTTGGAATTACGATAAAAGTGATTAAGTTCAGTTGGCTCAATCACCTGAAAAGATGAACGATATTAAATATCCACAACAGACCGCGGAAGAGGGATTGCAAATAGCTGCAAAGTTCTGAAGGTCTGGTAGCGCTGCCGTCAATATACATATATTTCGAAAAAAAAAACATATTTATGACAAAGTTTTAGCTAAGTTCTCGGCTTCGCTAGCAGGAGTGGATTGTCCCGTGCGTAGGTGACGAATTCGTGGGGATTAGCGGGCTGCTCGCTGGAAATCATAATGTCTCTGCTGCTCGGGGGCTCGAAAACTTTTAGTGAAAAGCTGTAACTTCTGAGAGTTCTACTGTTAGTGGTGGATAAGGCAAGACGGGTAGCATGATTCACTAAATTAGTGATAATAAGGATGTAAAACAGTGAGCCTGTTAGAGTGCTGTTTAAATATAGCATTCCAGTAGAATAAACGTCCTGTTTAAAAATAACACTCCAGTATAATGAAATTAATCTTTGGGAAAGGGCGATTAGGTCAGCGGGGCTTCCTTGCATGATTGAACTCTCTGTTCTATGTCCCAACGACGGAAAACGGTCTATGCCTCAATAACGGAAAACCCGTTTACATTACCCCTATCCGTATCGACAACGGGAAAACGATTTCGGCTTACATTCTGTTGGTGGAGCGTAGGGGGATAAGCGTAGGGGAAAAATATTGAAAACTATTATTGTGTTTAACAAAGGCCTAGCTGCTTCTACTTTGTTTATCAGAGTACGATGGACGCCCTAAGAAAATTGAGCAGAACAGCAAAGAAAGTCGTTTCGTTTTTGATTTTGGGTAATTTTATCATTAGTTGCTAGCTTACAGAATCTGTATACATATCGCATATCGCTTACTGAGCTTGCCGTGGTAACAGAGACCGTTTTCATCCATCTGTAAACTAATAACAGCGTATTAATTACGCGCGTGTTTGTTCGCATCACCGGTTGCATATTATTTCGTTAAATCACTACGAGCCTTTCGTATCTCATTTAGTATATCACGCTTAACATGCGTGTCAACTAACCATTGTCTACCTTCGCCAGATTAAGAATGTGGTTCTCATGATAGCACTTCTATGAAATGAGTGCGGATCTTTCCCGTGCACTTGTGGAAAAACCCTTTTTAATTCATTTGTCGTTGGTAAGTCTGGTGATTTGACTCTGCAGTTGTATTGGGTTGTAGTAACTTTCAACGGTTAGTTACTACGGCGCCTGCTATCATTTGGCGCGTAGTGGATGGATGCTTGGAGGCGTACGGCATTTAGCATTTGTAGGCCAGTATTATAAACTTTTCCGGCTGACTCTCAGCCAAGATTCAACGTCCACGGGACTGCTTATCGCATTGCTTCATAGACGGACCCCCACAAATATAAATGTGCAAGGGTGAAGTTCGAACCCGCGCATCTATGTCTCCTCCGGTGGCGAGGCGCAGGCGAATGCACCATGCAACCGGGCTCAACAGGCCACTATTAGGAACCCATTTGTATATGTGTGCTTGGTGATTAGCAATTCGTTGTTACTTAGGGGTGCTAAGAGTTGAATATGACTATTGTTGCATAGTTTTGTTATATATATGTATATATATATTCGTTGCTGAAAATACTGTTGTTAACATAGTTAATGATGTTATTTATTCTAATCTTCTACTTCCAATACTCAAGTTTACATTTGATCTATAGACGGTATGGCACTGTGTCTTCATAGTCACCTGTTAGGTAGGGCACGTTTATCGTTAACTTATCGTCGCTGGTTCCTCACGTGGCAAACACACGACGATACCAAAAGGATTCGCCAATATATTGAAGCTCTTAGGTTCTCCTCTAATCCCCTTCCCCCTGGCTTCTTGCTGGCTCTTTGCTGGGGAGGGGGCATCCGGGTAGCAGGCCTGAACCTCTTAGACGGTTACACGGCAAGAGGAGTCTTATTTCGTTTAATGCACTACCGTGCTTGGCCCTGTCGTGAGCCGTGTCTCTTGAGAGAAGGAAAACAAAGGGCACGTTTGATGCTTTATCCCGAACGTTCGCTACGGCGTTCACGGCGGCTGAACGAGCGTACTTGCGTTGATTACCTGCAGCAACAGCAGTGTGCCCAGCCCCAAAAGCTGGTCTTGTGCAGGCACTGCTCCAGCTCCAATAGCTGATGGTCTTGCACAGGAGCTCTCGAGCCCAATCGCCCACTCACATGTTCTTCATGCTGCTGCTGCTGCTGCATTATTGCTTGATGCTGCCGACGAGAACAATACAGCTTCAGCTTAATCAGCGCGTTGTCAGTAGACGCTAGTCTCACCCACGACTTCTCGGCTAAAGATATCATCGCCTATCCTGCTTGTCATACTGACGGGGCCGGTGACCGCTTAGAGAAGTCTTGAGGCCGCCCCTCTAGTTTACCCTAGCGATTAGTATATATATATATATATATATAGATATATATATATATATATATAATATATATATATATATTATATATATTATATATATATATATATATATATATATATATATATATATAATATATATATATATATATACGCGCATTTGGGCTAGTGGACTTGCTAGAGCGCTTTTTGATATCAAAGCAAATAACCCTAAAGGCCTCTAACGTCCGATGAATCATAAATGAACTGCCTAAAGCTCGTCAATCGTTCATTTACATGGCTCATAGCCAGCATGGGTACATATAAACCCAATCATCACTATCCGTTTCACTACGGGTCAACCGCAGTGTTTGTTGTCTTCTACACCGCGATGTCTACTTTTCCACAACAGAGAGATAGTGCAGTTAGCGCTTTGTAAGCGTCGGATGCGGTATTAAGCGAATTGCTGCGAGCAAAACCGATCGGTCACAATAAGTAAAAGTAGTCAGGCACAGTATACTTTGTATACACATGGTGACTGTGGCAAGAGACCTCACCCCAAGGGTGACGTAACTTGGGGATCTTTAGATCTCCAATTTCATCACTGGCCTGCAATATGTTTGTCTTTCAATTGACCCTAAAACAAATATATTTGATTGCAGCCTTCTAAGAATTCGTTGCTTAGCGCAGATCTTTATGAGAGTATTATGTTTCAGTGTGATAACGCTGTGCACCAACCTATCTGTATAATGATAACGGTGGTTCTGTATGCTATATTACGACTGTAATCTCATATACACGGTCCTTGCCAGTGGAAATGGACCCACAACGTCTGAGAGATATACAAAGGTGAATATCGTTGTATATAGCCAGAAAGAATAAAGAGATAACCGTGCATTACGGGAGCATATATGCGTATCGACTGCCGTGACTGGCGCCCTTATAGCCACGACAAGATCGAAATATTGCCGCGCTGAGAAATAACGGCTGCCAGCTGTGCGTGTTTCCCCTGTATTGAAAGCTACTCAACTTCGACTTAACTTCGATCCTGCGAATCACAATTTGTCATACAGGAATTAAGGCGGCATGTAGAGCAGGGTAAGATATCGAGAGAGAAATAGAAACAGCAAAGATAGACTTAAAGCACGACAAGGGGGGAAGAAGTCTGCAAGACAAAATGGGAGAATAAACAAACAGGAGCTCGTCACTGTGTTTAGTAGTGTTGTTGTTGTCGTTTTTGTTGTTGTTGTTGTTGCTGTTGTTGTTGTTGTTGCTGCTGCTGATACCACTGCTGTTGTTGTCGTCATCGTTGTTGTTCGTGTTGTTGTTGTTGCTGTTGTATTAATGCTGCTGCTGTTGTTGTTATTGCTTACGCCGTTTCATTTGCAGCTGCGGCACCGGGTGAGCA
Organism: Dermanyssus gallinae; assembly: GCA_003439945.1. Lineage (NCBI taxonomy): Eukaryota > Metazoa > Arthropoda > Arachnida > Mesostigmata > Dermanyssidae > Dermanyssus > Dermanyssus gallinae. The sequence goes on from QVRM01001736.1 coordinate 142,852, forward strand.
AGACGTATGCTACCAGCAATGAATCTGTCGCCGGGAATAATTCTCGGCGACAGATGCGCCCAACTTCCGCCTTTTGTAGGAAACAAACAAGGAAAGACAGTGGCGACATTTTCACCATCTTCACCATCGTCCCTCCGCCTTCCCCCCCCCCCTGCCATGTTTGCTTAATTAATTTATGCATTACTGCCCACTCAGCATGAAACGAGACTTGTCCACTGTACCTTCGCCTTGAGCTTGTTGTTGTTCTGGTTTTTCTTACTGTTGTTGGTGATGTTGTTTCTGTTGTTGCAACTGTTACTCGTGCCATTATTCCCCTTATATGTCTTGTTTAATGCTTCCGTCTACTGCTTTATCATTGTTACCTTTAAAACAATATTCAACGTACATACAGCATTGGCAAAACCGTGGCGACTCAAATGCTTAAATCGTGAGTTTGGTCCCAGATGAATTGTCGCTTGATAAAACCCAGGCCCTCAGTAAAGGTGGCGGCGTGGTCTAGGGCACTAGTGCGCTAGTCATGTTGTCATCTACCGGTCCCCGGTTCAATCCCTGTTATTGATCGAATTTTCTTTGAGCAATGCTCATTGAGAATAGATGATTAACCATACTGCTGAGTATCAGCGGCCATGCTGCCACAAGGACTGTTGGGGAAACCCTAGATATCTTAACATGTCCGGCTTTCGGTGCATTGAAGATATGCCTCAGGTTAAGTTCCAAGCCCGTACGGGACGGAGGATAGTCTAGAATTAAAGACAACCTCCTTAAAAAATGTTTAATTCTAGGCCCTTAGTAAAAGGTGCAGTCCAAAACATAACTTGCTATCTCCCTCTATATTAAACACGCTGCTGTTTCGCAGATAGTACGCTACAATTCTTAGCATTTCTGTGTATATGTGTGTCTTGCTGGGAAATCGAACCCTGGCGTTATGACGACAAAGCTGTTACTTCGAAGTGGCCTTAGCAACATATGCATAAATCGATGTACATCTATCTATCTATCTATCTATATATATATATATATATATATCGATGAGCTTTATTTTGCGGACGTATGCGTTGGTCCTATGGCTTTGCTAGGATAGGACTGCGACAGGACGCCCCGCTGCATCCAAGCCTGCATGGGCGGTGTCCCGGTGTCAGGCCGCTAAAAAAAAAAGGAACCTGCGGCCCGGCCAGGCCTCGAAACGTGAGCTGTACCGTTCACGCCCTTTCTCATATCATTTTCCCTTACAGCTAGCTGCATATATATTACTCTAATTATCAGGAGGACTAATATGTCGAACATGTGATCCTGAGTCTTATCAGCTAGACTAACGGGACGATAATGGCTCAGCCTTTACGGCGACCCCCTATAGGTCAGCCTCGCCCAAGATAGAGAGCGCCGCGCTGCTCTGAGCCAGGTCCTTAGACCAAGAGCCCAACTCCGGCCATACAGAAAGCCTGCAGCACTCGAGGGGGCACTAAAGCTTGCTGGCAAGGTAGACCCTGGATCAGTGATAGCATATAGGGCAAAGCGCCATGCCTATAAAAGCCTCTCCTACATATTTATATACACGCACAAATGGGGCAGTGCATTGACATATATATATATATATATATATATATATGTGTGTGTGTGTAGCGAAACATATTATATAACCCAATGTGTGAACTAAAGAGTTTTTATAGCTTTGTAGACAATATCACGCACATATTGGCTAGTTGTGTAAGGAACACTTCGCCGGGTTTGAAACGTGCACAAATCTTTACACGCTGATTCTATTTTAGGCTTTGGTTTGCAGCGCAAAGCAATGTGCGTGTGTATTAGCTGCCCTTTTAGTTAAGAAAGTACGCGGTTTTAAATACAACTTGTTTACGGACAGCAATCAACTTAGGTCACTTAGTCGGCCTATTTTAATAGCGACCTAGATTGAGAAACTGGCAAGCAAAAGTCGTACCAGCAGAACACGCTTATGCTCCTACGTGCAACCGTTTGATTGATTCGTGCTTACTCTAGGTGCAGCAAGTTGTGCGTGATGTAACTTTGCGCAAAGCGTGCAAATAGCATACTTACTTTACGCGACCCGTACGCAAATACACACATACGGCGGAATAATAGCTAACGTAGTAGTGACATTTAACTAGCAATGGCTGGCTGACTGAGTAGAAATTTCTGTATTACTAGGAAGAGCCGTTGCAATGGTCTGTAAAGTACAAATCAACGTGCAAAAATTACCTAATCTCATATAGCGGGCAAATCAACAAGGACCTAGGTTAATCTTCTGCTAAAGTGACGGAAAACTGCTCTATAAATAAACTTTTCGGGCTAACCCTCAGAAAAAGATTTAACGTCCACGGCACCGCTTTTCGCATTGCTTCATAGACGGACCCCTATAAGTACAAATGTGCAATGGTCGGGGGCTCGACCATCGCGCACTTATGTGTCTCCTCCGGTCGCAAGGCGCAGGCGAATGCACCCACCACGCCACCGGGCTGCTCTCCTTCTCAAGAACTGCTCCATAAGGCGCGTCAAATTTAACGGTGATCCTGAGCATTGTTTTTTCTGCAGGAGGTCTATTTGCTCGAACAAGAAGAAACACAAACAGAGAAAACTACTCCATTCCATCCACGCTAGCTGGCCCGGCTAGTTGTACGGACAGCCATTCAGCAGATCGTATGCAGACGTGAACGACGCGACCCGGTACAAATCACTGAGCACTCGCTGAGTTCTTGTCCATTTGCGTCGTCCTGACGCGCACAAGCTTACATACATGACACTGTCGGTACTGTCGCCGCTCCGCTAGCTGTTTACTGTGCTGCGGTGCGTTCGCGGCGAGTTCGCAATGAGAAATAGAAAGACAGAGAAACGAAGAAATCTGCCCCGCCTGGTCGTACTGCGTCCTCTGTTGGCTTCACTGCTGGCGAAGCCAACATAAATGAAGCAGGCAGCAACGATTACAAAATAAATCCTTTCGGGGCTGACTCTCAGCCTAGATTTAACGTCCATGGAACTGCATTTCGCATTGCTTCATAGACGGACTACCCCCATAAATACAAATGTGGGGCAACGGTGGGGCTCGAACCCGCGCACCTACTATGTGTCTCCTCCGGTCGCGAGGCGCAGACGCATGCCACCACGCCACCGGGCTTGAAAGGCAGCAACGATTAAGCAAGGCCAAAGTGGCCTATTCGAAATTGAACAGTTCACCATTCGTAGTGTATGGCCGTCCGTATCGTATGCGGTGGCTGCTGTTGTTTTTGTTCTTGTACAATTGCCACTGAGACGCGCACACACAGGCAAATACCAGGAGGACGAAGCAAGTATTAAGGAATTCGGACGGAAAGCCAGCGCAAGCAATAGCGATCCATCATCACAACGCACCCGCGCGTCTGCTAAAAACACTCGTCCATTCTATTTTCTTTGTTCTTTGTTTTCATTTTGAATATGCTGCCATGGACGTCCACCGTCTCCACCCACTACTTTTGTTGTTATGTCGCGTGTCCCACTGATTCATCCACCTTTGACTTGCGAAGTCTACGAGCGTTAGCCGGTGTAGCAAATATGTCGTCGTGTGCCAGCTGGAAGACATGCAAACATACATACGTTGTAAATCAAGCCGACCCCAAACCGCAATTGTTTTTGCCAGGAATGGATATATATATATATATCCATTCCTCGCCCAGCTGCGCTGCGCGGTAGATGCACGTCGTATGTTGTCGTTCATCGTACCTAAGTTCCTCGTGTTGTAACACTCGTCTGGCACTGAGTCTACATTTCCCAGTTAACGTTAACGTAACAACCTTGGTTACATATATAACGATTTATTTTCGGTATAATACTATATATATATATATATATATATATATATATTGGGAGAGAGCTAAAATACTAAACCCGCCAAGTAAAACGCTGATACGTTTGCCAATGACGGTGTGCGTAACAGACATCTGCTACTGAATCTGTTGCCGCCGCTGGTGCAGCGGTTTTTGTTCTGTGACGCGAACGGCACTTCATGTTGTAAGTCAACATTGCCGCGACTTATCGCTTCGCCTGCTAGTCGAAAGGCTGGCGTACCCGACAATATTGCATCGAAAGGGAACAAACTTCTTTCTTTATCCGCACCGGTACCGCGCGTTCGTTGCAGCGCGACTATACATAAATATATATATATATATATATATATATATATATATATAATTTATGTGCATTACCCAGCTGTATTCCTACTTCCTTACTACATTACTTCTTAGCGAGTTCTTGCTGTTATTCTTCCTCACACCGCCACACACCTGCTTGCGATGCGACCGTATCAAGATGCTGTCTTGCATTCTACAGCTATCCGATCAGTGATCTTGTGATACGAATTTAACTTACTTTCAACACCTGAATGGCTTTTAACACGATTTTAACTTGAATGGCTCATTTCACCTGACCAACCAAGCTGCCGACGTCGTCTGTAGATTTGCGCCGGATGGGTTGGTGGCATTTATCTGCACGTGTAACACGTGCAGACGTATGCGCGTGCACATGGGTACGTTGTCCACGCGTACAGCTACGGCCGCCGACAATGGCCCACGATGTCAAAACAAAAGGCAAGCGAATTGCTCGTTTAGCTAACTAACAGACTACAATGGTTAACGAACCAACCGAGCAGGGACCGGCAGGCAAAAGTCAGTCAGTCAATCTGTCAGTCAGTGTTCGGAGACCGCCAGTTAGGTGGTCAGCGGTCGTCCGCAGACCGACACAGTGCCCCCCTTCGCCCCCCGCTTCCTCAAGCGTAGACTTCTACAATGATCGTTCTTTTGTTGTGGCAGCGGTTACGCTGCCACTCTCCGCTGCCACATGGCGGCTGGGGCTGCCTGTCACAAACGACCCGATGATGGTGATGATAATGATGATGGTGGTGATGATGATGATGGTGATGATGATGATGATGATGGTGGTGATGATGATAGTAATGCCTATGATGCTGATGCTCTGTATATAATCCAGTATAATGCTGATGATGGTGGTGGTGGTTGTGATGATAATGACGACGACGATGATGATGATGATGGATATGATGCCGGTAAGGAAGTTAGTCTTCTGCGTCACATGCGTACGACGTTACCGTTTCGGTAATGAGTCGGGCGAATGATTAGCGGCAGCGCGACATTCCATCTCCATCAGCGCCGTTCCATCAACATGCTTATAGGTGGCTGACAGCAGCCTCCCCCTCCCAAACATATCCATCCGTTTTGTCCATCTATTCATTCATTCATTCACCTATCCATCTATCCGTCCATCCGTCCGTCCGGGGGAGCAGAGCCAGTATTTATTTGCCGCAGAACATCGCTAGCTAACTTGCTATGTTCAGGAAAATCAGGGGAGGAGCTTCCGGCGCGCGCGGGCGCGATACAGCGCAAAAGTTTGTCATCTTCAAGCGACGTGCCGCCAACCCCAGTTTCTCCACCCCCCCAGCTTCTCCCCCCCCCCCCCCACCCCTTCCTGTTCGTTGGTGTAAAAGTTAACGACAGACAATGAAAGGCAGACGGAGGGGGAGGAAGAACCCAGGGGGGGGGGGGGGGAGAACGCAGAGAGGGGGGAAGCGGGAACGGGGGGTGGAAGAGTTGAGATGATACAAACGCCGCAGCAAAGAGTTGAGAGCGGCGACGGCAGCATGAACAGTGGTGGTTGTGGCACGCCCACCGCTACACGTTGACGAACTTTCAATAGTCTTACCACGCTCACCACACAGACATACAACTGTGTGTATGTATGCATGTATATATATATAGTCACCGCAGACACAAAACATGGCTACTTTTAGAGATGTCACACAGACGTGATAACCCAGAGCGCTCTAACATTTGAAAAGACGCCAACCACATTCTCTGTCCATATATATATATATATACGTGTGCAGGAAGTGTGGGCGCTGCCCTTTTAATGGTCAGACCGCCCTGGGTTATTACGTCCGTGCGCGAAGTAGTGCTATATATAATAAAAAAAATTATTATCCTTACTAATTGCTAAGTTCGCATCGGCATCATATATATATATATATATATATATATATATATTCAAAGACAAATTTAGACAGCCCAATAGGATCGCTAGCTTTAAAACTTCCTTTAAATGACCCGTATACATGTATGTACATGCGGCAGATCGACTTGTTGCATTTCAGTTCGAGTGCAACCTATTGCCAGTATATATCTGCGCGGGGCGATCGCTGCCCTTCTATGAGCAGCGAGGCAAGAGCAGAAACCCCCCAGGAGATGACGAGCGCGAGCTATTGTTGACCGCATGCCGACCCGAGCCGTGGCGGCGGTGGCGGCATACCGGGACGTGCCCCCTGTAGACGAAAACCTACTTCTTGGGCCGCCCATCACCCGTGCGTTGTTGGCACGGTCGACTATCACGACGGCGACGCCAGCTGTAGTACAATAGTATGAGCACAACGGGCTGAGGCGCAAGAGTCTGAAACGGCAGGTTCGTGCCAAGGCGCCCTCCCGCACGGCTGCCGCATGAGCAGTTGAAGCGAGGAGAAAGGAACGAGCAGCAGCAGCAAACAACTGGCCTATGATGCTCGCCACCAAAGGAGGCGGAAGTGGGGCCACGAAATAAGAGGACAGGGTTTCACCTACGTCAGAAGACTTCACCAAGAGGTCTCACAAGGGCGGCATCATCATCACCATCATCGTCAGCAGCAGCAGAAGCAACAGTGGTGACGGTCATGGACACGGCGGCAACAACAACAACAACAGCAGAAGGAGCAGATGTGTTTAAGAGCTTCGTTTGTTTGAAGGAGGAGGCAAGCGGGAGGAGGGGGTGAATGAAGGGGTAACGGTAGTTGCAGAAGCAACAGTCTAGTAGTCGCAGTACTGTTCGTAGTATAGGCGACCACCGATGGCAACGCTACCGTTCAGCCGAATGTACGTACGTGTTATTTATTGTGCTAGCGTGCCATCTGGGAGTAGTGGTCAAAAGAAGACTAACAACAACAAGAACAACAAAACAACAACAACAACAATTACAACAAAAACAACAACATCATTATTATCGGCAACAACACCAACAGGACAACAAAAAGAACTACTACAACTACTGGTTCTACGAATGATTCCGTTGGAAGCCAGCGTTGAAGCTGTCTGTTTTCGTGGAAAGCTGTCGTAGAGAGGTCGGCGGTTTTGCTTGACTCTTTCCAATCTGCTGTTGCCACTGCTGCTTCTATCACTGGTGCCCTGACAATAACCACAGCTATCAGTATGACCACATCTACAACTATTACTATAATAGTACTACCTTAACCAGTACTACCTTAACCAGTATTTTTTAGAGGGCTAACTCAAAAATGCGGTTGCACACACGCTCACCACAGCGGGGAAGCTTTCTGTAAGTGTACACCGAAGAAGTAAGCCGCCAACCTACTAAATACCAGTCGTGTCCCAGTCTCTCGACCTGACTGGGGAGTGTTTGGTCATCACATCAAACAGTCAGGGAAGGGCAGTCTAGTGCTCCTGGCGGCTGTGTTCCCCAGTAGCCATGGGGAAGGGCATAGCGGCTCTCGTTTTCCATTTCAGTATAGCTTTGAAGACTTCAGATGTTGTGTTTCAAGAAAATGTCTTTAACTAGTGCTTAAGTATTACTGCTTCTTCTACTGATACAACTATACGATGTTAAGCCATGAACTCCAACATCGATGAGGATAGCGATAATGCACGCCGATTTTGAAGCTCAAATCTCACTCTCCTGGCACAGTTTTCCTTCGGTTTTTCTTTTGCTTGTCTACCTAAACATCTATCTAGCTGTCCACCTTGACTGTTCGATTTGTTGCTATTCGGACCGGACCCAGCAGCTGTGCCTAACCACGTATGTAACCACCATCCTCCAGTGCATCGCGGGGTGGCGGCCAGTACGTCCGAAAGGCTGACTGGCTGATCGTTTTATTCTTGTGGGTAGTCGATGTTCATCTTCTCTAGCCTCTGACACAATTTGGCCACAATATGCTGCTGCCAGTTATGTGGAAAGAGAAACAACAGACTGGCAAACAAATGTTCTTTACGACCCTTGACATCATTGACCTTCTGCCTGCTTAGATTACACCGCGTGTAGCGCACAGTCAATGATCCCCTTCGGATAGGGGTGGGGTTGTGGTGGCGCCGTACGATTGAATCGTTGCATCATAACCACCAGTTGAGCCCGGTGGGGCAGTGCATTTGCTTGCGCCTCGCAACCGGAGGGGACACATAGGTGCGCGGGTTCGAGCACCACCGTTGCCCAATATTTGTATTTATGGGGGTCCGTCTATGAAGCAATGCAAAAAGCAGTCCCGCGGACGTTAAATCTTGCTTGAGAGTCAGCTCAAAAAGTTTATTTTTATCACGATCACCACTGACTCAGGCACACTCGATTTGGGTATAATGGCTTTTCTGGGCTGGTCGTTGGCAGGCCGGACATTCGTACACTACTGCGTTGATTTACTCGGTCGGCGACGTGCGGTGTACGAGGCTATGCATAGCGTATATAGGCCAATAAGCAGTTCGGCTCTGCTACAACATGCAACTGCAGAGACCATATGTCTTGTGATTCATGGTTTGTGCCCAGTTGTTTTAAGCAAATGAATTGAAGCTCCGTGTCAGTGTCGGTTTAATGTACACACACACACGAACAGGTGCGTACATCTATCTTGGAACTTTACCAGAAGCAGGCGGTTCAAAAAGCAACTACTAATACAACTATTACTGCACTGAACTGTTGTCAACATTATTAGGGGCTGAACTTTGTCGCGTGTCTTTCGCTAGCCTTTTCACCTTCAAATGCATCTCAGCTTTAGAAAAGACCCTGCAGTTGTATCTATATCACTAGTGCAACTCTGACGCTACTGAGCGTAACAACAATTATACCATAATTTCGTTGAAGTATTATATGAAGGACAAAATAATTGATATATATATATATATATATATATATATATATATATATATAAGGTACAAAATTCCACAAATCTTGATTTGCCCTTACATTTTCGACTAACCTAAGCTCTTTTGATTTAGTTAAAATTGCACTCTTGCCACATCAAATATATTGGACTAGTGTTAAGTCCCAGAGCATGGGCCTCGATTTATCGAATTAGAAAAGTATACAGCTTAGTTTGATTTGTAAGTAAGCAACGTGATTTGATAACTAGTGGAGCATCTGCCAAAATTCGGCCAACCGTATGCGGCTATTATCTGATACAAGGCAAGATCTGATGAAATTAACGGTAGAAGAGAGATTCTAACTGCACGTGCTAAAACTTTTTTGGCATGATCCCGAAAAAAATTTGATCTAGGGTTTTACCTAAATTAAACAAGTATTTTATTTTGACTTTGAGGTGAGTAAATTATCGTCAAATTAAAATAATTGCATTACAAGTGAAATATAGTCTATTGAAACACTATATACCGGAAGATGGGCAGGTATGCTGCGCCCAGTCGTCACATAACAACTGCGCGACGACCAGCCTGGTATAGTGAACATAATTTGTCACAGTGTTGGAAGTCCTGAGAACACTGTTACACGGAAACTTGCGTGATGGACACCTTGAATTGTGTTTTGCATTGCCACATGTCTTTCCATACATCTGATGGCATTGCTTCTACAGCGTAAAAAGGTCACCCCGTACTATTTCAACGTTGTAGTAACTAGTAGATGCAGGCGGCGAGGACCTGCGATGAAGAAAAATGTGCGTGACTCTCAATCACTTTTGCTAGCCGTAACACGGCGTCCTGGTTATTTACCTCTTCAAGTGTCAGTACGACAAAAGTTAGCCCAACCTCACGAGTTCCCTGAAAGTGTAATTAGTAACCTCGCTTTCTCATTTCGGCTCGGCTTCGATTAAGCTTTACCACTCGCCATTTCCTGAATGCCATGGTCCTCAGACGTGGCAGTTTATTTTTTTAGAATTCTCCTAGGGCTCATTTAAAAGCTTAAAATGTGTATTTCAAATATTTTTTACGCATACATTTTTTAAAGTCATACCTCCTCTAAACACAGTGCTATATTAGTTATCTACGTGGCAGCGTAGCCACGGCGACACTTCTGTACAGACTGTACACTTCCAGAGTTTTTGATTTATCTGAGTTTCACAAGAACAACTTCACTGTGCTATAAAGCTAAGTAAACGGACGGATGGCTCCACGCCCGCACTACCTTACAAGCGTCTCCCTCAAAGCCCCTCGTTCGACAAATTTTTTGACTCAGTAAAGCGTGCTACAATCTAGAACAACACTTTTTTTTCATTTTGAGCTCAATTCCATGCCCTGCGTAGCGTGCAAACACACCTAGAGTAATATGTCTCCCTGAGTGTTTGATGAATAACATTCTTCCTGTAAAAGATACGGTCGTTCTCCATGGTAAAAGGCGTATTGTAAACGCCATTTGCCCATGTGTGCATCGAGTTGAGGTGTTTGTTATTATTTTCCCGATTCGCTAGCAGATTAGATTTGACCATGACCGCAGTTCTCTGTGCGTATGGATTCTCGTACGCATTTCATAGCCTTCCTGTCCTTTTATAATGGCGCTAATGTGCGCTGCGTACAGGCGCCTTCTTGCACCGGTGCGTCATATCCACATTGGCAATAGTGGTTTCTTACTAAATATTGGCGAATGATTTGCATTCATATGTGCGTACCATGCACAATGAGCAAGTTGGGGGGGGGGGGGGGGTATTATTATATTTATTATTATAATTGCTAAAAGTAACCATGTTACACAGTTCAAACCGGTAATGGAGCATTTTGAGAATCTGTGTATACTGATCTATAAGATAATGTGTACATGCGCGTAAGAAGATAAACGCGTTTTTGTATAGTATATACTTCTTTAGAGAGCTATGTATCTGACGCATTGCTTGGCGCGAACGAAACGCCAAATTCTTGTTGTAGCCGCATGGCTTGTAACGATTTAAAAAAGACAAACCTAAGTGATGCCGGTTGTGATAGCGAAATGTTATTAAAAATTGGTGAAACGCGCCTAAAATGTAAATATGATTAGACTATAGATATTACTCATAATATAGGTAATTATAAGTAATAACAACAATAACTATAATTTCTATTAGGTCACAAAAAAAATTATAGTCTCACAAATGTGTGCATGTACAGCAAAATTATACGCACAGAAATAAACTCACAATGATAATAGCAATGCATTGAGCGAGTTTTAATTAAGTAGGAATATGTAATTCGGACTAGGAGAAACTAACAAGTCAATATAATGAAGATAACAAAATCAACAGCACCAGTAATGACAACATCGAATAAACAGCCGCAGGACAACGACAATGACAGCAAGAGCAAGCAGTTGACCATTTGATAGGTAAGTCGAATTTGGGTTCCATTGTTGTCTTCCTCTATGACTTCGTAGCCTGCTAAAGCAGGAATCGATCGAATAGAGACACACGGAGAGAGAGAGAGTGAGATAGCGGAAAAAAGTGGGAAGGAGAAGTAGATCGAGGCAGAAGGGAAGGGATAGAGAGGGTGGAGAAAGTAAAAGAAGAGAGAGAGAAGAGACCCGGAGAGAGGGGAAGATGGAGTGGCATAGAGAGGAAATATAGAGGGAATAAGAGAATATTTTGAGGGAGTTGGGGAGAAAGATTGGGCAATATCATAGGAGGGGGAGAAAGATAGTAGGAGATGGAGAAAGAGAGGACGAGACAGGTAGGAGAAGACGAAGAGAACGACAGATAGACATTGCTAGGGGTAGGAGTGAGAACAAACGAGCCCACATTAGCTTCCGTCCGCTTGCGTCAGCCACAACAGTCGTCGTCTTCGTCGTCGTGTGCGCGAATAGATTTATATTGCATTGCCATTAACATACTACCACGTTCACTTCCACTATGGCTGTACTACACGTATTACGACTGCTACTTTTTTTTACTACTATTGCTACTACTACTACTACTACTACTACCACCGCTACTACCACTACTAGGACAACGACCGCAATGTTGTTACGCTCGCTACTCATGTACACGGCGGCGCTAACACACTGTATACATTGTTAATGGAGCTTGTCCCTTGCTACAGTTTGTGTTCGAGTTGTCGCCGCTCGCGCCGTCGGTGCACCCCAGCCTGCTACTGTTGCTGCTGCTGCCCTTGTCGATAACGGTCGTGATGCTGAGGTCGAAAGCAGCGTCCACCGTAACTACGGTAGCGACCGGCAACCCTTCTTAGGCGCGTAATGCGGCGGCTGCGCCCGAATAACAATCAATGTGCCTGGAGCACCTGGCGATGAACTCTAGCTTCCGGGGCAGATTCGCATACCTCTTGTATGCGAGAGACGAACGAACAGCGCCGCACACCCTTTTCTACCTCCCTCATGCCCTTTGTTCCCTTTTCTTCGCGATCGTTCTACGTTCTATCTTTAAAGGCCGGCGAAGATACACGGCGAAGATCTAGGCACAAAACAACTAGATAGCCCTCTAGCTACCTATTTAGAGAGAACTGAAGCAGAAGACAATGGTGCGAAGGACGGAAAATTAGGGAGGATCAGGGCAGGATAATAACGAGGAGGAAAACTACGGAGGAAGAAAAAAGGACAAGGAAACACGAGACAAATAACAGAAGGGCAACTGCAGTATTGCTTTGGTTGGGTTGGGAAAGCGCGAAAGGAGCAGCCAAGGGCAGAGAAATAACAGATAACAAGGAGAAGAAGAGCAGAAAGTAAGGATGGTGGACGAGAAAAAGCGAGAGACACTCAGACGGGAAGAAGATTAGAAAAACGAGTATACAGAGTCACGTATGCATACGCAAGCGAGTACGCAACGTCCGACGAATATCAAATAAAACGCGTCATTTAACACAGCCGCCGTTTGACACAAACTCGCCGTGGCAATGGCGCTAGCGCGGGTGGTGTCACTTAGGCAGAGCGCGGCGAATCAAACGAACAAACTCAAGAGAAGCGCGTATTCGTTTTAACACACAGGCAGAAACACACACATATATATATATATATATATATATAGATATACATATATATAGCTTAAAGCTTTTAATCGTAGTTTTTAGTAGTAGTAGATTACGCTTCTTAATCGCACGACCGTACGGATACATGCACACGATCACTCTTGCTTCAGACTTGCCCTTCAAGTCAGTCAGTGTGACGACTTAGTTGGAGAGTCTGACCGATTTAGTGGTGAAGTCACGTCAGAAACGACAACGTTTAAACAACCCAAACACGAATTTTGGTGGCCGGCTTTAGGTGACTAGGAGAACTAATGCAACTTGTCGGCTACCGATCCTGTTGCCTAGGAGGTTGTTGTTTACCCCCAGGACTCTTTTCTAGAGTTTCCTCGAAGCGCGTTAGCCATGATCTATCGTTTGAGATCCAAATCGCAAAATTCGGTACCAATAAAGCTACTGAGGCTTGTCGGCTGTTAGACTGAACCGCCGACTTGCTCCCAACAAAATGGACATTGAGACTAAGCGATTCAAGCTTAGACCACGCCTTGGGCGGAGCGGCCTTTGGTCCAACAGCTGCTGTATGATTTTATTGGCCGGCTATTTCGACTTTCTGCTCCACAGACCGTCTCGGTGGAGGTGGTGCTTGTGGTGCGCGAACCAACGCTAATGCTTGTCGAAGTTGAGGTGAAACCATTGTCGTCGATCGTGCGCTAGAACGGACGTTTTTGGAGTATGTGTAATGCTTTCTTAACAACCCTTGGTAGCTTTTAATGCAATTAAAATGTCCAGAATGGCACTCGAGCAATGCATAACTCAATTAGTGTGTGCTAGGTGGGACTATATTGCTACATATTTAAGGCGTGTTGTTTAGGTAAATTGTATTCAAAAACCGAATTGGTGGTTTAGATAAATTTTAAAATGTTGCTTGCTGGTAAAGTATCTTTAGTTGATTCAGACGCGTGCTCTACCGGCTAATCTAGCCTAAGTTTCTTGGCTTGTGGTGTGCTCAATCGCAAGTTCGACTCTACGTATGGGTTTAATTCTTGCTTCTTTAAACATATATATATATATATATAAATATATATACATATATATATATATATATACATATATATATATATATATATATATATATATATATATATATATATATATATATATATATAATATATATACTATATATATATATATATATATATATACATATATATATATATATATATATATATACACGGGGTTCGTCAAAATAGTATGAGATCCTTAAAATTACATAAAGAACAAGAGTGCTTAGGATATTTAAAAATACTTTATTTTGATGTTAATACCGAGATATCAGGATACTTCATCTTCAAAACCTCAATTATCAAACCGGCTGTGTGGCTGGTAGTAGCATCTTGCTGAAACCAGATTTCACTCGCATCGATTCCGTTCGAATTCGGCCAACGTTTAATTAGGATTATACTGCATAAATGCTCACCATTCTCAAGCAGTTAAATAAATAGAGCCCAATAATTACTCTGAATAAGCGACCGCCTCAGACTGTTACATATGGCACGTGAGGGTTTATCTTTGCCCAAATGCGACAGTTTTGCTTACACACATGTCCATTCGAATGGAAATGTGTTTAGTCAGAAACTATATTTTCGTCCACAAAATTGATAACCTGCTGAATCGTCTCGGAAGCTTAATTCGCAAATTTTAGCTGCTTGACTCTGATACAGACATATCGCTAGATCCGATCTCAGAGTACACCAGGTTGAGGAGTGCCAATGACTCAGTTGTTGGTCACGTCGCCTAACCGAGGTTTCCAAAAAATTTTCCAGACCGCCGTCCACAGCGGCGATAGGTTCAGCTGAACAAGCGATCCGTGGTCCTCCACGACTTCGTACATTGCGTTGAGCCTCTCTTGTGACACTTTTTTTTTAGTTCACTAATGGTGTTCTTACAAGACAGCCGTGAGTATGATCGATTTCTGGGCGGGTAAAGCTTTTTCTTGCTTGTTAATACTGTTGATTTTTAATGAGCTATTATCCTGCTACTACGCTACTCTGCATCTGGAGAAAGCCCATATAAATACACTATTAGGATATTATGTCGCGATCAGAAGGTAAACCACAAACCAATGGCATACATACTCTTTCTTGCCAGCAATCACTGACGACATATAAGTTCAACTAGACATAGAATGCTCTCCCGACGAGCCTTTAAGTTACGGCCACAACTACCGTGCGTGAAAAACTCTCATAGCGACATTAAACTGCAAGGTTTAAGTCAGAAGTGTTAACTTACATCAACACCAAGCATATTAAGTACGTCATGTAGCGACGAATAGATGATGAAACTAGTTTGTAAGCGATCTAGTGCGCACATACAGAAAAGTTAGAATTTGATAGAGACGCCCGCTGTAGCGCCAAGGGTGTGCCTTAAAGAAGAAAGTACCACAGGCATCCGTACCGGCGATAATCCTAACAGCACATAACGACGATGTTCGATTCTCTCTCCCCTTGTTTTTCGCTCTTTATCGCTCGTTTCCACTTGATCTACCTTTTATCTACCTTCGCGCTCTTTTACCTCCGTATTTTGTTGCCTCTACTTTCTGTTCCCGCCGGCCCACCCACCGGCCCTCTTGCCGATAGGCTCCTACCTTGCTGGCAGGGCACACCTGTGTCGTGGCCTGATTGTCAAGGCCAATTTTCCACCCGAGTGGCTCGTATCCCCCCGCGGCCACTACTGGCTAGACGCAGGAATAGAACCCCACCAAGACCGCCAATGCAGTGTCTCTGCGCGTCCGCTGAGCTTGCGGCATCTTCTGCATATTCGCATCTCATTGTTGGCTGCCGCCGCTGCTGCTGCGTCCGCCTTAGGCCCTGGTAGTTCTTCTTTCCTGTTGATCTGTTTGGCATTGGGCTGCGCCGTCCACCAAGTCAGTCTTCTGACAAGATACGATCTCTGGCATGGTATCGTCGACAATCCACCCGACAGACGACAAATCTGAACATGAGAAGAAGAATGCTGGATGGACGGTGAATAGTAGCGGGTGAGGCGGGGAGCCTATTCGTTCTGCGTCCATCGCTCTATCGACCTGCCATTGTCCTGGGTAGGCCTAAACGCAATTTGTGGCCGTTCTACGACTGGTGCCGATTTTGTCGCTTCATTGCTTTATCCGCAACTGACACAATTCGATTTGCAGCCATCGGTTCATCATCGTTGCTCGAGTCGTCCTTCGTTCAATTGCTTGTTTCCTAGTTCTCCCCTCTGTCCGTACATGTTCCGAATCTCACGCGGCTCGCTATTCTACGCAAACGCTCCCACACTTAGCGTGTCAAGCCATCAAACGATCAAACCTAACCGATGTATGTCGTAGCCCCATGTGTGCGCGAAACGCGCGTGTGTGAGCGTATGTATACGCTTGTACATATGCGTGTATAGATATATGTACTACAGGCTTATTCTCTCCAATGACGTTTGCATACTGTCTTGTATATACATATATATATATATATATATATATATATATATATATATATATATATATATATATATATGTGTGTGTGTCTGTTGGTTCTGAATTCCGTACGTTAACCGGCGCAATAACTACAATCATGGTGGTAGGTTGTGACAGTGACTATTAGTCGCCTAGATAATATGATACGATAGATCTAAAACTCGCATGTACATGCAAGCTCTCAGTACTTTTATTACCCTCTGACCACGCCGCAGCATGTCTTGCAGTTTAGCCAATATCCAAAGTAGCATGACGACAGAAGATCCAGCGATGTAAAAATATCACTAGTTGTGTCTAGTATATATATATATATAATTTACTCAACAAGGGCATTAATAAACTATAATAATTAACGTATCTCATATTTGACTGGCCTGCACTAGCGATGATTAGCTAGCATGTTTCAACATTTAGCACACAACTTTACGAAAACATTCACCTCAAAACTCGAAAAGGAATCAACATTGGTTAACTTTGCCTTTTGTTATTTAATTCAAAGGTATTTTTTGTCTTTTAATTTGATAGTCCGCAATTACTTTCAATACTTATTCATACGAATAGTAACAGATCTTATCATACATACATGTTTGCAAATATATTCAGAGGTAAGCATAACATTTTTGTCATGTATTTTATGATAAATATTTTGGGATGGCATTAATAAAAAAAATAATTTTCTTTTAATAATTCTTAACTAGTAACAGTATCTATCTTAATAAAAATTGTCATCTATTGTGTTCACGGATATGTTTTAATATTTCTTCCAGACAAATGCATACCTAGATTTAAACTTGATACATGCACAAGATCGGCCATCGAATTAGCGCGCCTATCGATTCGAATCCTCGTCGTATCGGGAATGCGCTGTTCCGTTTGGTGGGCCGCCGACGAAAGCTCTTGTATAGTAGAGATAGTGGTCATTTGGCACGGCCGGCGCGTCAAGAGACTTTTATCTAAATATCTGTTTTAAATTAGGTACCTTAGGCTCAAACAAATGCGACAAACAGACGCTAATTAAGACAGTTGAAACTGACTCGGGATGGTCTTATATTTGCGTGCTTCGTCTCGATCTATATCTCTCGTGTTGCTAACATATGTAAACGGAGTTAGCCTAAAAAAAGTACGCAATGTACCAAGATCAAGGTTACTCTTCCAAAACCGAGCCGCACTATAATAACTGACACCACATATGACGTAGATCTTAAAGTTTTAGTCTTTTTCTTATTTGATACAGATTACAGAACAGCTTTACTTGTTTAATTAGTCTCCTCCTTACTTAAGGTTTAGAAGTTTACCGGTCTAGATATCTGATCGTTTTCTCTTATGTAAGCCAATTGAAGAATATATATATATATATATATATATATATATACTCGTTGAGAGCAGCCAACTTACATATCTGCAAAGTCTGGCCATCATATTCTACGTAAACATAGTATAAAGTAACAATTACAATGTATAGCAAGAGGTGGGCAGGTGAGGCTTGTGAGGGGGGCTAATGCGGGGCGATTGCGCGGCATTTTCATACGTTTGCAGCATGTGCTTGGTAGTATGTGGTTGTGTGTGGGTTGGTGCCTGTGAATGCATGCGTGTATTTATAGTCGTGTCTGTATGTGTGTGTGTATTCTTCGATCATTCTGATATGGATCCTGCTCGGGGAGAATATAAATCACATCAAGGGCATCAAATACGACGATGACGCCACCGGCCCCACATTACGGCCATCAGCATCAGCGATCATCGGGCACCCCCGAACGGCGCGCCCATCATCGGGGGTGGCGAGGAACCTACGGACGGGCGAAGAGGAAACGCTACTGCACGACTGTTGTAGAATCAGCCATCCTGCTCGACTGTTAGATGTTCGAGTATTGCATATCAGTACGTAACGTGTTGCGCTGCGGAAAGCCGGGGGTAGCCAGCCCTCCATGACGGCTGAAGCAGCGGCGGCGGCGGGGGTGTTGAGGCTACGGGGGTGCCCTCGCCGGAGCTGGGAACGGTAAGATCAGAACAAGGCAGCTACAACAGTAATAGTGAGAGTTTTCCGAGGTGGTGAGAGTTGTAGAGGCAGGGGGAACCATGTTGCCGCCCTGCCACCGGAACAAGAATGGGAAGGCAAGAGGTCGCTTGCGTTAAGTATTATCCCCTTGGGGAAACTCTTCGTTCGGGGGGTTCGTGACGGAGTAGGAAAGCCTCACAGAAGAGATAAAGTTGCCATTCAAACACGTTGGCGCCTTTACTCTTCTCGTCTCTGCAGCTGCTGCGGTGCCTTCGTACTTAGATATACGAGTTTCCCATGCAGCTACGGACCTATGTGAGCCCCCAAAGTACTTACATATGTATGTATGTGTGCAGGCTTCATATCACGCATATCTGTCTGTGCTGTCATTTATATTTTTATTGAGTTAAGTGAGAACGCACGTTGGAAAGACTTTTTTAAACTTGCAGTGCAAAATAAATTAGCACTAACATGCAGGATAACAAAGATTTAAAATGATTCAGGATGAGATTGCAGTTAAATGACTAAGACAGTAGTACAATTTCATAGTATTCATGTTCTTAATGAAACCGATTATTATCCTAGCCATAATTATTAAACAATATACATCAATATACTCGCTATAACTTGTGTGCACGTAATTATTATGCAGGCAAGAGTGCGGCATTTTTGCACAATATTTCAAATAATATATAGAGAGATATAGAGCTGTCGGAGGCTCTAGCTCTAGGACCAAATGTTAGAAATGACCTGGTCGATATTACAAATAAGAGGTTGTCACAATGGAAGGCAAATACTCAGTAGGTATTGAAGTAGACATGGATTATTTGAATGCGTAGGTAATATATATGCTGCCGCTCTAAGCGCCCCTGATATGAAAGAGTGACATGTCTATTTAGGTATATATGCCAAGCAAACAATAAATCAATCCATCAATAAATAATTGAGGGTGTGAATAGTAGCGTCCTTATTATGGAAAGACACGAGCGGCCCTTGCGAAATCTGACCTGCTTTAGTGAAAGGAGGCCGCGTTCTTTCGCGAATAATCGTAAACGGAATGCAGAAATCTGGTCTTGTTTCTTTTTTATTATTGTAGTTGGCTGCAATCCGCTAAACATTTGAAATCTGTTCGTAGGTCCGACCAGCGTGGATGGAACGGGCAATTGCTGGTCTTTGCTTATATTTCGAAAATGATGCATTATCTCCTGCCATGATTAACACATGCTCGTACCTTACTGAAGATAAGCTTTCGTGTGCTATCTATCACCATCATCATTTATTTATTGCACCATATGTATAGTATGTATATATATAGATCATTGTAATAAAACACATGTTTATAGATAAGTAATAAAATATCATCGAGCTAACTGCGTAAGAGAAATAGCTCTCTGACAGGTATCGAGATGGTAGATAGGGCACGGCTGGTTACATAAACGGCATACACAGCCGACATCAGGATCGTGGAAACCTCTTCGATGGCAGAGTTTATGGTGAAACCCGTGAAGTGAATAGCGGGTCACGAGATGTCGGTTGTGTTGTAGTGGTCTTTGCCAGTTCTGTGTAACCATTGCTGGCGAATCAAAGAAGCTTCCGGGAACTGCTCGAACTTTCTTCATAAAGTTTTCTCTAAACTGAATAAGAGCAGCGGTTTCTGAGGGACGGAATCTAGTTACTAGATCTTCTACAAGTGGTTGAGTAGAAGTCATAAGGTAAACTAGACGGTTTTTCGCATTTCGTGGCAACCCAATGGCTAGCTTGAAAAACGTAGGCTTAACCTTATCTAGTTTTTCTAGCTGTGATAGGCTGAGGTGTTCCCATATGACCTGGATGCCGTAGGCCGCCACCGAAGCAACTTTCAGGTCAAAAAGTGCTTTGAGTGTGGTCAGGGATAATTGTTGGGGCTTTTCGATTGTAGACATCGCGACTAGACTTTTTCTGGTTCGTTCGGCGACCGTTGTTGTCCAAAGGTTGTGCCCTTCATCGAAAAGTGAACCCCAAGGTAACAGAAGGTATTAACGAACTCGACTGCACCAGTACTGAGTTTCAAGCGATCGGACCGAGCAAGCGGTCCCCCAGGTCTAAATTTGATAGCTTTTGTTTTTTTTCATCGTGTGCTATCTATCAACCGGGCGAGTACATTTCTGATATGAAAAGGATTCAAATTGAAAAGCGCGCTAATTTTGACGGAAGATCCTGTATACCGCCGATACTGCATTGATGATTTAATTCATAACGTTTCTTACCTATGCAGTACAGATATTTCATGAAATTTCCTACTTATGCGGTACAGCAAATGTAATGACTTGAGTTATTTGTCCGTTGGTAAACAAGAGCGACGTCGCTCACTTACTCTGAATTCAGTGCAGACGCTGCGTGAGTAATTGCGGCCGCCTGCGTTTGATTTACGGAAGCAGTTGTTGCTGACGTGTACCTCCGGTAGTGCTTTATGCAGCGGCGGGCTACTCTTTAATAGCCTCCTCAGATGTATATATATAAATATATATATAGATGTATATAAATATATATATATATATAAATATATATATATATATATATATATATATATAAATATATATATATATATATATATATATATATATATATAGATGTATATAAATATATATATATATATATATATATACAGGGTATGCCAGAATTCATCTAACAAACTTTAGGGGTGGTATAACTCGGCGAAAAAATATTTTTTTCAATGGAATAAGCGGCGGAAATGTCTTCCATTCGTGTAAGAGCAAACTTACCAAAAGTGGTTGTATCAAGCTTCTTATCCTGACATACGTCCACTAAATCTGCGATTGCAAGAGCTTCAGCCATTCAATTGCAATTCTTAAATTTTAGCTTTCACGTTTAGTTACCCATTTTTCAGAAGACATTCCTGCCTCTTGTCTCATCTGTTATAAGAAGCTTGGGATCTCATCTCGCACGGACGTCCAGGGTTTTATATATATATAGTCCCTGAAAAAATTATAGGGCCATCCATTTTTGTTACATTTCACGCATTTATTATAACCAATCGTGCAAAGATCACAGTGATACATGTTCACAGAGTAACAGCGGAAACTTCTATCGACATTTGGGGTCTCGGATTACTTTGAACCACGAGATTTCACATTTGGCACAGCTACGCCGCGAAAAAATTATAAGATCACTAGCAAGATATCTGTTTTAACAAATGAATTAAGCGGATTAACGGTATTTGAGATTGCAGTCGAATGACTAAAACACTAGTACAATTTCATAGTATTCATTTTCTTAATGAAAACGATTATTAACCTAGCCGTAATTTTTAAACAATATACATCAATATACTTGTTATAACTTGTGTGCACGTAATTATTATTCAGGAAAGGGTGCAGCGTTTTTTTCATGCTACTCTGTGAGCATGCATCACTGTGATCTTTACACGATTGGTTATGATAAATGCGTGAAATGTGGTAAAAATGGGTGGCCCTATATTGTTTTTCAGGGCTTTATATGTCTACACATCGCTTTTATATATATATATATATATATATATATATATATATATGTATAAAAACTGTGCTACTGCTAAGCGTTCGGAAACCTAGGACTGAATTTGATACCTAAAAAATACCTGACAGCAACTGAGCTTTCTTTCCGCCCATTTACAGGTAAAGTTCAATTGGGTGTTTGTTGGTTTGTCACCAGGTTGGCATCTCAGATCTATCCTCATTCAGAACACTTCTTGCTTGCGGCCGAACAATGCTTCGGCCTGCAAGCGAAACCGACCGTCTTTCCCCTAGACGTCGCGTGCGTCAGGCGGCCACGACTCAGAGGCTGCCCTCAAGTACAAAAGCAGTGCGGACGAACATATCGATGGAGGACACCGGCCCCCGGGGGCACTACTCGAACAGGGAACACAGACAGGCAGACAGACAAAAGGACAGACAGACAAGGATGCAGCTGCCCCCGAAGCTTTCCCGAGGGGTGACTGGGGCGGGGGGCACCAATAGCAAGCCTTTGGCGGCAAGTACTTTTATGTGTTCAATTGCGCCACAGAAACGATGGATGAGTGTCGGCGGCGGCGGCGGCGCCGGCGCCACTTCGGTCGGTCGGTCGTCAAGAAGACGCGAGAGGCTAATAAATAAGCAAGGCAAAGCGTAATAATTGGATGCACAGTTGAGTGGCGTCGCCTCCACTTTCAGGCCGCCGGCGTCGGCTGCAGGGGCTTGTGTGGTGGCCCGGCGACCTCCTGGCCCCCCGGCCACTCGTGCCGAGTCGACTCCTATGCTCAAGCAGCCTAGACTAGACGGCTGGAAGTCCGTCTCAGAGCTCACTCACCTCAACGAAGGCGAGGTCGACGCCGCTGCCGCCGTCGATGAGATGAGGACGAAGACGAGGACGCCGCCGCCTCCGCCCCCGATGAGGAGAAAAGAAAGCAACAACCTGCAAGAAACTACTGTCTCGTGTACAGCCCCACCACACTCGACTGCTATGGGTCGCAGTGGTGGTGGTGGTGGTGGTGCTGCTGCTACTGGTATTATTAGCATGTACTACCTACGCGTCTCTAGGAGTCGAGGTTGTCCGAGATCAGGATCTCATTATTTTCGATAGCTTTGTTTTTCTCGCCGTCGCTCATGCGTCACTTCATGGCGGCACACGAAACCGTTTGTTTCACTGTTGGGTTTGTGCGGGCGTGTCCGTCTGTTATGGTTGTTGTTGTTGTTGTTGCTGTTATGGTTGTTTACGCTGTTAGAGTTGTTGTTATGGTTGTTGTTGTTGTTATGGCGGTTGTTGTTGTGAGTTGTGTTGCTGTTTGTTACAATACTGCTGTTGGCGCTCCTGTTGTCGTTGTTACTGTTGCCCTTGCCGTTTTCTTGTCTTTGTTGTTATTGCTGTCAATGTTGCACCTCAATGAGGTCTTTTGTGTGAAGTTGAAGTGCTTGTGCCGTGTGCTCATGTTAGTTAGCGTGCTTGGAGCTTCGCAAACGTATCGACGATCGAATTGAAATGAGTGCTCGTACGGGACACGACGACGATGACGACGACGACGACCACGTTCCCTGCAAAACGCCTCGTTATAGAGAATACGGCTTGCACTATGATTTTGTACTAGCACATCGTTTTCTCTTCTTTAACTTAATCCAAGCTTGTAAAGGATAAGCGTGTCGGGATTGAGCCCACGACTTCCAGTATCAGAGTTTCTTACCGATCGATATCACCATCGTCGGTTTGATGAGCAACTCACGATTGGGCTGTTTTTAGCAAACAAGAGTTTAACTACCCGCTTTATTCTCATGCCATTACCTTTAACCCGCGATTCCTCGCATTTCGCTCTACATACATTATATTCTTAACAGCCGTAGTAATTAAATAATAATAATAATAATACAAGCAAACACCGGAGATGCACGCGAAGGCGACTTTCTGAGGCAGCTGCTTTCATTGGCAGTTTGCAGAGCAAACGCCGCGTCGATATTAGGTGCGATGGGCTGACGACAGCAAGAAAGAAACTATAAAATAATGAGGATACACATTCACACCTCACAACTGTATTGCTCTAAGACATATTAAATAAATAATAATAATAATAATAATAATAATAATAATAATAATAATAATAATAATAATAATATAATATAATAATAATAATAATAATATATATTATTATTATTATTATTATTATTATTATTATTATTATTATTATTATTATTATTATCATTATTACTATTATTATTAGTGGGAGCTGTGTGCGGCTTGTTTGGATGAGTCTAAAATAGAACCTTGGAGTTTGAGCGTTGATAATATGCGCAATTCGCACAAGGATCGTCGACCGCCCTAAAGCCGTCAGGAGGGACCCGGGAGTATGTTCGTAGTCAACGGTTTGGCGGCTGTACGCTGTCAGTGAGCGGGTACATCAGTCAGCGTGTCTACAAACTAACACCGATGAGGCATTGCTGGTTGTTGTTATTACTGTTGCTTGTTGTAGTGGTTGTTATTGTGGTAGCGATGCGAAAAGCAGCCTGTTGAAGGCATCTACATATCTACATTTTTGTATTGCTGTTTTTGTTTGAGGTCACGGCGAGCGGTCAGATTGGTAGCGACGATAACGAACCAGCAACTTGTGAGCGTTGCTGGTGAATTTTGCCTGTTTGATCGACCTTTTGTTTGACTTGCAAATTCGGCACAGAGCAGCAGATACGTAGGGGAAAACGGCTGTTCTTGTTCTTGATGGTGCTGCTACAAATGCAGCTAAAGTCGGCAGTGCTGCAGACGGGAATTCAGGTGGCTGCTGATACCATGCAACCTTAGAGTACTAGTTATATGCTTTATTTGAAGTATTTCATTTATTCAGCATGCTTCTTGTTATGTATATATAACCCAGTAAAGATGAAAGAACGTCTATATGCAAGGAAATTCAAACTCTCCCTCATCATTTTTTTACACAACGGAATATTTAACAAGAGGGGAAAACGAGATAATTAGCAGAAACCCGAACATGCAAAGATGTGAGCAATTTTTGCTCAATTTTCAAAAAAAGCATAACAACCCCAAGCGCACGAATGCCGTATGAGGATGTCGTTGTTAAGCTCCCTAAGATCTAGTCTTGAAGTGTTCCCACATTGTCACGTTCTATTTGATTCACAGAACAAACAGCTAACCCAGATTTGTGCATTGTGCGATGTTAAGATAAATCTATATAGAATAAGGCAAACGCTTCTTCAATTATTGCAGACATAGCTTGTGGATGTTATATTACGCCTTCATCATCTAATAATAGTAACTCACTTGATCGACTAATGCGTAAGATTTGAGAGTTCTGAAGCAGGTGTATCGGGAGAACGGCTGCGTTTGCTCTTGATGGTGCCCGATGGTGGGTCGGGAGACGACTTAGAACGCATTGCTGGTTAGATTTGTCAGAAGCCGGGATCTGGCTTCATACAATGTCACCGCTACGTGTGTGCCAAATGGCGTCTTAACAAATCGTCATTCTACCTACGTTTATACCAACAATTTGACATATAAACGTATATGTATAAAAATACGTATCAAAAAGGGCAAATGAAAATAAAACAGCGATAACACAACCTTCTGCGGGTTGTCACCATCTCCGTATTCAAAACGCTGGATTTTTGAAACGCAGATAATACTTTTAGCAAATTGTTGCACGTACTGGTAGTGCTGCTGTTGTTATTAGTGTTGTTTGGTGTCCATCTACAATACAACGGTTAGAGCCTCCGACTGGAACGACACTCTCTACTCTAAAAACAGTTTGTCAAAGTGTCACTATTAGCGTTATCCCACACCACTTCTTTGTTTCAACAAATTTACCTACCTGACCATTCGCGGACGCCTCAGCCCTCTTTCCTAAACGCTAGACTTCCCTCAGCATTTCCTCGACTGGTGCTGACATTATTTAGTAATCAATTATCTCCCCCTCCATCTAGCATGGCGAAGGCACAAAACCTCTTTGACAAATAGTAAGGCTTCTAGACACGTCTCTGCACATATATATATATATATATATATATATATAAATCATACGATGGTTCCTCTACACCTATGTCTACGACTTATAACAACTAGGTCGGTTGTACCAAGCTTTCTCCTTCAGCGGAGGGGAGACAAACATACAATTGCCCAAGCATACAATCAAGAAAAAATGTTCTATGCTGCTTGCTTTTACACTTGTCCTTAAGCTTTACCTAGGGTTGGTGCCGAGTGGAATGCACGCTGTGCAATATTGCAGTTGCTTAAAAAAATGTGAGAAAATTTCAAGAATGCTAGAGCATTCTTGAAAATAATGCTGCCTTGTACATACATTATATTTAAGTACTACATTAGCAATCCTTGGTTGAAAAATATATGCAAATCAAACATCTTTTAGAAATGACACATTTTGTTATGTTACTCCACGATAAGTAACTCGACTGTTGGGTCCCACTTGCGAATCGTCGAATGCCGTTAACAACCGGAACTGATTTGTGCTGCTAAGTATATTAAACGAAGCTATTTCTACTAGCTACCCATACACAGCGGAGGCAAAACAAACTTAGCCTATGTTGACGGAACGCAGCCTGAAGGAGGTCCTTCATCGGCAAGCCAACAATAGCAATTTGCCCAGTTAATAGCATTTCTAATAAGAAGAACCCGCTTATAGGGAGGGTCGCCACTACGAAATTAAGTTTCTCGCTTGTCTAAGAGGTAAAACGCCTTTATGTTTGGGTGTCGCTGCTCGCGTCGTTATATATAATACAATGCCGCTATGTTAACCTGGCTTTGGATTTAATGTTTGCCCTGGTAATCGAGAAACGAATTGCTTGCAACAAGGTTTGGTATTACCAAGCATGCCTGTGGCGATTCTTTCCAACTTCACCGTACAGCTGCGTCACAAAAGACAAGTGAATTGACTGTCAGGGTAGGAAGGGATGACCCCAATAGAGTTAAATAAACGACGTGCTAAAAAAGCTAAATACGCAGCTAACTAGAGAAGTGCAGCTGTCTCAATAACGAAATGGTGCACTATCGTCATTGCTATTGCAACCACAATCAGCAGAATAGCCCTTGCAAGTTTAATCCTAGACCCAACTATAGTTATTTTTACGGGCGTTGGTTAAATTGGCCTGCTCTTACAATTCTCTACTAGAGAGCCAAATATAAGACCGATAACGAAAAGGCCCTGATAATGGACAAACGTAAAGGCTATCGCTCTGCCAATATATGTATATATATATGAGCCTATTACTAGCGTTTTCGAATATTGTTGTCACAGTGTGAGAAATATATATATGTATATATATATTTATATATATATATATATATATATATACAGGGTATTACAGGCATATTTCATCAACGATATATGGAATTGTAGAGCTCGTTAAGGCAACTATTGTTTCCAATGGAACATGGTCTCTAAGAGGCCCTGTTTCGGAATGAGAGTTAAATTACTACAATTTGTGACATTGGTGTTTTTGCCCGACTACCTCATAGGCCCACACATACTTCCTAATAGGTTGGATGGAGAAACATACCATACATTCCTGAGTGAAACATTACCAGGACTGTTGGAAGGAACGAGAGAATGTGGTTCCAGCACGACGGAGCGCCACCGCACTCCACCACTGCGGTGCGCGATTACCTCAATGAGACCTTTAGGAATCGGTGGATTGGCCGGAACGGGCCGATCGCTTGGCCACCGCGATCGCCTGATTTAACGAGTCTCGATTTTTTTCTTTGGGGTCACCTAAAGGCGCTCGTCTATGAGACTCCCGTCGAATCATGTGAGGAGCTGGTCGCCAGGATAACCCGCGCTGCTGAGGTCGTTCGAGCAATACCTGGCATATTTCAAGACGTCCAACAAAATCTCTGCAGGCGCTACCAAATGTGTAAACGTGTTCGCGGAGACACGTTCGAGCAGTTTCTGTAAGATAATAAATAGTGGTGTGTTTTTTCCTAGAGCTCTGACGAGTGGTTTATCTGAGCAGGCAATTTACGCATGCACCCAATATCGACATATTCGCCGAAAAATCGTAATTACTCCGCAATCACAGCTCGCATTGACATAGATTTGGTACCAACGTGATCGTCATGAAATGCGCATTTACCTGAATATGTTAGTTTAGAGCGCTGTAAGTAAGGTCGTAAGGTAATGATTTTGAGGTATTGGGCGTGAAGGTTAATAAAATAACTTCATTTTGGCGAATTCTCTTCTAAGCGACCATGTAGCATCTTCTGACCGACCTGGTTGTCTCGCAACAGCACATTCTATGCTCCTATGTCGGGCAAAAACACCAATGTCACAAATTGTAGTAATTTAACTCTCATTCCGAAACAGGGCCTCTTAGAGACCATGTTCCATTGGAAAAAATATTTGCCTTAACGAGCTCTACAATTCCATGTATCGTTGATCAAATATTCCTGTAATACCCTGTATATATATATATATATATATATATATATATATTTGTTATAGCTGAGGACAGAAACGTTTCGAAGCCCGTAATATTTGCTTTCTGATATTGCTAGACGTAAATACTACGTTTAACGGCGTAAACTGAGGTGACCCCGAATGCCGTGAAGAAAAAGAAAGAGCGTACCTTCGGTGCCTGATAGCCTCGTACCTGGCTAAGTGAAGTGTAAGTTACGATGGCAGGGAGGTTGCGGTGACTGTGCGTTCGAGGTCGTCTAAGCCCAAAACCTGGCAATCTTAGTCATAGCAAGAGACGCAGAAATATTGGAGGACCGAGCGAACGACGCCTCCGGGGGTCAATCGGTGGATGAAGTTCCACCACCTTATTTTAATACCGGAAATAAGCAAGGCGCTATTGCTTAGTCGAAGAAAGCACTGTCAGGAACTGAATATCCGTGTGGACGGCCACGTGACAGACAAACAAGCAGGACACTCGGACTTAAAGGGAGCCTGGGATGCGGGGTGATACAGGACTTGGAAAGAGAACGAACAAATACTGAAATGATAAAAATGAGCTCAGGGAGGTTTCGCAGCTGATTGACTCTGGTTTAAGTACAAGCACCGGTGCGGGTTATTTACCAGACGCTCCGGGCTGGACTTACAGCGGATGAGAATATGGCCACAGTTAAAGACGCCCTGAAAAACTCGCGTATGGCTAGGATGGCCCTGAAGGAGAAGTGCGACGACCTGAGAGCACAGCTTAACCGCTAGGCTAATCGAGTTGTGCGAGGAGTGCTTTCCCCCTCTGATGTATACGAATGCACTATGCCCCGGCCTCATCGCTATGTTTGTCACACCGAAGGCCCTTCCTACCGGTAACAAGCAAATACCTAGGTGTAATGTGGGACAGAAAGTGACCAAAATACTACAAGTGGCAAGCAATCAGACCACGCTAATACCAAGAACAAATGAGCTCTTGAAGAAACAGCGTCGTCTTCTAGCATCCGCCGCTGAGTCTATTCTTTTATATGGGTCATTAGTGTGGAGACCAGCTGCACTGAATGCCAATAAGAATGAGAAATAGACGCAGGGGTGCTGGTCATAAGGATTACTAGAGCGTACAGGGCGATGTCCACAGACGCTCTGCTGGTAGCCAATTTAATTTTAATTTATGTTTATTTCACTTAAATTGAGTATAATATACAGTACAAAGGTTATTTTCATAACGCTTTATTTTTCACGCTTTCCACGACCCCCTGCTATGGAACATAACATATGACGATGTGCTGCGACTAAGTGGGGTTCCCCCCGGAATCAACCTTCTAGCCTATGCCGACGACCTTGTCCACCGGATGCAAACAGGCCTCGCTTTCGCCTTCTAACAGCGAGGCCATATACCACGTGGGACGGAGTACCTGCTTTTTACTTTTGCCTAGTAGACCAAAAGATCGCAGTCGTCAACAAGGTAAGGTACCTCGGAGTCACTCTAGACTGAGGTCTCCGTGATGCCGAAGACTTGCGGCGGGCGACGGAAAAGGCAATCAAGACAGCAACTTTGCACAGCTCATGTCAAAGACTTACATCAATCTAGATGTCGAATAATCATCTCCGTGGCTAAGTCAGTTGCCCTGTACGGACTGCCAGCAGAAACGGCCTGCGCCGGGCCCAGAGAGTCGGACATCTCAGGTTAATTTTGGCGTCAGCCGTAGCGCAGCGGCAGTCTTCGTTCTTGCTGAAACGGTCGTCTGGGATTTAAAGCAACCGAGCGCCGCCTATGGGGCAACCCTTAGAGCAAGAACGACGAGGAGCGCTGGCGTACAATTGACCAAAGGCAGTAAGAATGGAATGGCTTACAAGGGGATGCTCCGGGCGCCAGTGTCCGCACCCTAATCCCAAACATCAAAGACTGGCTGACTCAGCCGCAGGGTTTATTTCCACTTACTTACCTTCCACTCGACTCAGGTCCTGACAAGCTATGGCGACTTACAAACCTACCTGTTGAGGATTAGAAAGGTTCCCAGCCCCAAGTGCATCTATTGCACCGCGACAGACCAGAGGACATTTAAAAAAATACTGTTTTGAGACGCCCTGCATGGGTGGACCGGTGCGCACCTCCACCGCTTTTAATGAAGACACTAGCTTTTGACCTACAGAACCTTTGTGAAGAAATTACATAAACACTATCGTACTGCATCATAATATCCGAAGTCTTTAAAGCTATACTACAAGCTTGCCGGATCCGACGGACCGCGCCGTCTCACCGAGCCCAGCAGCCAACGGCCCCTGAAAGCGGAATCCCGGCAAGCAGTCCAAGATCACTATCCCTGTCAACGATAGGGGAGTAAACTGGCAATGACCAAGACGTCGCTAGATGACTTGCAGGGACGCGCGCGCGCCTCCTAGAAGAGGTTTACCTCGCCGCTAATCAAAGGTGAGATGAAGTCCCGCCGTCGAGACGACAGGCTTCAACTGTGCCCGGGCTAACGGCACTCTAACTTGGACCCTGTCATGGTGGCCCAACGCCGATGCCAAATTGAAAAGCCTAAATAGACCTGTGGGGCTTGTTCCACAATATTGTAATGTGTAAACTTCCACAAGTATTTTTAGGCTTTCTGCCGTATTATTAAGAAGATGGCGTCAAACCGCCCTTCCATCTCTATAACTCTTTGATACTTTCGGGAAACTTATGGAGACTGTCCTAGTAGAAAAGCTGGAAGAATCAAGAGGTCACGTGGAGACAAGCACTCTTAAAGATCCAGTTCGGGTTTTCATGGACTGCTCAATGCCGGACGCTATCCAACATACTGCACTACACGCTTTTGCTCTTTGAATTGGTGTCTTGCGACCCGAATCCCTTGCGGGTCCAATGTGAGCGCGATTTATAGTTAGGTACCCTCCGTTAAACTTTAAGATTTTGCGTCAACATTCTCTCTATGAAAGCAGTGCCTCCTCAGTGTTAATTAGATTCAACCTAACGTCAGCGCGCAATTCGGGTGTCAAGTCCAAGTGACACGTCCCCTGCTAACGGAGATCCAAGAGTGAGTAAAACTAGTGCTGACTGAGCTGTCGTTAGAGGCTATCAGAGAGTGTCTATTTTGGCAATGTCTCGAAGGCTAAATATGTTGTGGCATCACAAAAAAGCTCTTATATTGTTTTTTAGATGCACCGTCTAGATTATAAACTGAATTTCTAAGTTTCTTAACAAAAAACGTTGATCTGTGAGCATCTCAGAGGACAGCTGAATAATGTACTAATTTACGAGAAAGCAAACATAAAAAGCATTCGGTCGCGTTAATTGCAAAAACTACTCAGGCTTACTGAGTATGTGCGTTGTAGGTGAGATGGAGTCCCGCCGTATCAGATATATCTATACACAGAGGGACTGCTATTGCCCTTGGAAGGCATTCTGCCTCACCGCACGCGCTTTTTTATGCCCAACCAGATATTGTAGAGCAAAAAAGATCCAAACAGACTAGGCGATAGCGACGCAACATGTCGCAATCAAATGCCAGAAACGTGTTCTCTGCACAGGTCAGAGTTTTCCATAGTCAAATTATAGTTTGCTTAGAAGCCTCTATACAAATACTATGGTAGACAGACGCCCTCGTGTGTAGTCGATGTGCGACGTGTTGTGCTCCGTGTGCGGTGTAATATGCGAACAGGGTGGAAACGTACTGTGTACAGTATACCAAATGTCCGTGCCTGATACAAGCACTAGAAGCGGCAGCTGCTGCAGCAGCAGCAGGTGTCGTGGGAACGACCCTCGAAACGGTCATCGGAGTACGGCTCTTGATGTTTGATCTTTAGGGACATCTGCCAACGAACGCTGACTCACACGCTCAGATAGACTATCTGGTTAGATGACCCCTTGTTGCCCCAGTAGAGCCCTTTGCGCGACATTGAGGATGCGACACCAGCGTGTACGGCAGGCTTGAAATGAGCGGAAGCTTTGCTTTGCTTTTTTTCGCCACGGTGAGAAGGACAGCAATCAATTTCGAGTGTTGACCAAGAGGAGCAAAGAGGCTCAAGCTGATATATATATATATATATGTATCGGCGGAGAGAAAAATACCCGACACACACGCGGATACACATCAGTAAGCTGAGCTGGATGATGAAAGGCTCTTCTCTTGCGACGGAGAAAACGGCAGATTGCACAAAGCTGCGCGTCCGCCAAAGGACAACACAAATAGGATTACTTCAAGGATTTACGATGCGTGATTGCCGCCTGGGAGTTGCAATTGAAAGGGCGTTTGAAACTGACGCAGAGATACATGCGAATTGAAAAGCTGCAGCATGTAATCAAGGCATACACGCTAGTCTTGGAAAGCGATTCTAATATTTCAGAGAAAACTGAAATTTTCAACAAAAGAAAAACATAAGTTGGCACGCACCACCCTAGTACGAACTGTGACGAATGGCCTTGGCTTGGTGATCCAACAGCCACTATTCGATAAAAGCCAGTGGACTGGAAACTACTTTTGTTTTTGGACCTGTGGGCCTTGCTGAAGCCCTTGATCCTTGATAAACATAACTTGAACACGAACACCGTTAAACCACTTGTCAAATAGCGATTGTGTAGCCCGGCTAAAAATATAACTGACTCAGAGGGATACGTACAGGTATATTGGACTGGCGGGCAACTCTAGTAGAGGCATTTCTGCAATCACTGTTTTCCGGCGTTTTGTAATGTAGCGCATAGAAATATGGAGCACAAATCCGAAAGTTCTGACGGTCACTGGCATCCATCTTCTTAAGCGGATTCTAGAGCTTGAGAGCGTGTGTTGTCGACACAAACCATCTGCTATTGATGCAGTCCCTACGAACGCTGGCGAATTAATTTCTGCTGAATTTCAAATCGACTATTTCGTGCGTTTGTGAGTGAAGTACAAGTGTCCGTTTGCACAGGCTGGTTTGCCTAAAGCTATAGCTTTTCATTAGCATGAAGGACTAAACGTGATTGCTTACGCAGCAGAAAATTTGCAAAATACACTTAGTTCAAAGAACGAAATCCGATTATTAGCGTATGGTTAAAAACGTACATTGAATTGTACCGCTTACAGTAACGTAACCTATTGTCAGCAACCGGTAAATAAAAGTAAATAATCTTTAAAAAACTTCTGAGCTTTTTAAAGATTATTTACCCATACGCTGTCATAGGCTCGTCGTAGTCCATCACGATGACAACGCCCGCTTGCAAATATCTGTGACAACCTGCTGTAAACAGCTGACAATTCTTTGGCATATCCATCTGAGCCTGCTTTTTAGATTATTATACGTTCTACTTCCCTCAAAGCTTTTTGAGAAGCGGAAAAATATAGAATTCTTTAAAAATTATAGCATTTTTTCATTAGAAGAGCGTTGGGCGAAAGCTATATAAA
Source organism: Dermanyssus gallinae (assembly GCA_003439945.1). Classification (NCBI taxonomy): domain Eukaryota; kingdom Metazoa; phylum Arthropoda; class Arachnida; order Mesostigmata; family Dermanyssidae; genus Dermanyssus; species Dermanyssus gallinae. The sequence goes on from QVRM01001736.1 coordinate 176,537, forward strand.
TGTTTAGATACCATTGTCTAAAGGAGCACCATAGATATGAAATAAGTTCATATTTTACCTTAAGGACTATATATATATATATATATATATATATATATATATATATATATATATATATATATATATATATATATATATATACATATATATATTTATATATATATATATATATATATATATATTATATATATATATATATATATATACCTATATCTATATATATATATATATATATATATATATATATATATATATATATGTATATATATAGTACATGCATAATTGTACTTTTATGTCGAATTTCATTGACAAGTCACCAGAACAACGGTTGGCCGCAGAGCTCGATTTGTGCATCGTGTGGACTATGGGGTGACTGCTGGTGAGCAACACGCCGGCTGCGCGATTGCCTCGGACAATCTCAAAGGAGTTAGAGGATGGCGGCGCACTTCACGCTCGAAGGCGGACAATCCTTTTTCCTACCCCCCCCCCCCCCCCCCGCCCCCCACCATCTTCAGTCCCCCATCATGAGTATCTCGTTTGGCGGCCGCATCTTTATCCCGTTTAGCTATTTCGGCTCGTCAGCCGGCTGGCTTTCTTTCTTTCTTTTCGCTAGGCGGCGCGTTCTCTTTGTCGCGATCTCATCCTCCCACCCTCGCAGGCTCGCGTCAGGAACTGCGAGCCAGAACCTCCGTCAGATAGCACGGAGTGGCACGGCTCTCACTCAGCCTGCACTCTGTTGGTTCGCCGGCTCGTTCGCCATGCGTTCGGTGACTTTTAGAGGATATTCCCCAAGGCTGCCCGCCTGGGCGCCCGCCCGCCCCTCCTTCCTTCCTTTTTTCGCTTCTCTAAGTCCCGTTCCGACGCACAGAGACGCTACTTATGTCTCTACTTCTTCTCTACTTCATTTCATTGTGCAGCTTCTCCTATTCGCTATCGCCGTCAAACAACTCGACGTTTCTTCTCCACCTTTCGTTTCGACAACGCGACGCAAATCAAAATTCGTCGTCGTCGCCTCTGCATAGCCGGCTGTCCGCGGCTCCTGCTGCCCCCGTCGGTAGTGGGGTTGGCGTCAGCGGCGAAGGCAGCGGCGGCATCAGCGACGTAACAGCCTTTGAAGACTCCGACGACCGACTCAATCCAGAGAGATCTCTCTGGCGACTGACTGGCAAAATCCTCCCGGCGATATCCTGCGCCAATGTCAGACGCGCTTTAACAAGCTTCTAGCCAGCCGGCCTAGGGACGGTTGCTTTTCTGTCCGTCATCAGATAGATTGATCATTGGCCTTCCGTGAGCCCGTAGTACGACGACGGCATACGTGCGTGCAGTGGGTGCCGTCCGAGGGCGGAACGCTCCCACGACGATCTCTCAGACACTCTCAATTCAACAATGCAAAGCCTGGCTTCATTTCGAGTGAAAACGTCTCCTTCATTCAGCCGCAGACAATCCAGCATTCAACAAGTACGTACGCCGCGTACCGTGCACAGTTATCTGCTCTCGGCCGCTGCCTTTCGAATCAGATTTAGCGATTGAGCATTATGATCAGATTTAGCAATTAGCTAATTATGACGATCGACGTTGATCGAAAGAAACTGCAGTAGAAGTCGCATAATCTTCAGAAAGTTCCTACCTGACATCGCCTGTTTTCTAACTACCAGATTAGAGTTATAATCATATTCTTAATTGTGTGGCAATGGTGCTTGAGCTAGTTAGCACCGTCTCCTATTAGATAAGATATCTTATTAAGAAGAAATTACACGGAACCGGGAGAAGGGAAAAGTGCTATCAGGCACCACATGCAACGCAATGCTAATGGTGTTGGTTCACTCAAAAACAAATAGCCATAGGCATTTAAACCAATTGTTAAATTGGTTTTTGTTTTTATAAATATTTTGGAATCTGTGGTTTAAAATCATATCAAGCTTTATATTAATAAAAGCGCTTCTTCTGCTTTTAACGATATACGTTTCCCGCGGCTAAACGAGGTTTTACTTACCAAGTACTTTGTGTTTTGCCATCGGTAATTAATAGCGTTTTTTAGAATGTCACACGTTTTTGTTATAAAATAGAAGACAGATTTATAAATGTTTTTTTAAATAAACACCTATTGCGTAGGATTAAGCGTAGAGGCAAGCACTGGCAAATGGCTCGTATTCTAAAGCAAGAGCGGGATCTCAAAAGAACCTAAACGATACTTCCGTCCAGGGTCGTAGCAGTCAAGGAGGTAGTATGATCCAATTCTTCAATGGTGAACCCGTATGCTTGACAGTAGTAAAAATAATCCAATAGAACGAAGACAGTAAGAAGGGGACGAGCGTGAAGGAGATTATTTGACACAACTATTCTATCTCGCAGTGTGTAGATGCGTAGAACGTGTGGAGCCCGGTGGCGTGGGCATTCGCGTGCGCGTTGTAACCAAAGAAGACACAGAGGTGTACGAGTTCGATCCTCGCCGTTGCACGAGGAAGCATTCCTAATTATGAGACTCGTGTTACGAAGCCATGCGAAAGCAATTCCGCGGACGTTAAATTGTGACTGGAAATCAACCCGACAAAAAAATGCATAGAACATATCGCTTTCATAGTTGGCGTCATGGGCCGTAAGAATGGCGACAGACTATAACTGCAGTCTGTCCGGGTGGCGTAGTGGCATGCGTCTGGGCGAGACACATAGGTGCGCGGGTTCGAGCCCCATCGTTGCACATTTGTCTTCATGGGGGTCCGTCTGTGAAGCAATGCGCAAAGCAGTCCCATGGACGTTAAATCTTGGCTAAGAGTCAGCCCCGAAAGTATTTTTTAGACTATAACTGCACAGTACTCAACAAAACTGTTGTTAAATATCGATAAAACACATTCGCCCTTCACAACTGTATGACTTGGAACGTTATTAATTAACGGATATGAACAAGTGATATTAATCACAATGTTCAATAGTCCGCCGTTCATACATAACAGCGGTTCCTCCATCATGGTTCCTGGCGCTGCTGTCTGACGGGTCGCCCTCCGTCGTTGTTGTTTGTTGATGCAGATTCTCGGACTGGCATCGGTGGGCAGCACTGCTAGGTCGGAGCTTTTCGTCATCGTCGTAGCCTTTACTCGGCTTGAGACACTCCGCAGGGGACTGCGGCTGTGCCTGTGGCCGCTGAGGCAGCGTGTGCTCTTCCAGTATGTACCCAGCGTCCCGAACATATGACATGTTTCTTTTTCATCGAAGGAATTTGCTTTCAGTCGTTCAGACCGGCCCGCGTATGGTTCGCCCGATGCTAACCGTAGGCAAGGGCAACTGCCGCGATAGCGTCGAACGTTGATCCTCACTCGGCTTGAGTGAGTGAGTAAGGACACCGCCGTGAAGCAGCCCAGCCCGAAGGTCCAGTAGAATGATCAGTGGCAGCGAATGTGCCCAATAACGTCCTGCCGAGAGATCGATGGAAGATAGATAGATGGTGAGAGATGAGAAATATATATATATATAGAGAGAGAGAGGGGGGGGGAGGAAGGGAGATAGGGAAAGTGAGAGAGAGCGGGGGGAAGGGAGATAGGGAGAGTGAGAGAGAGAGCGGGGGGAAGGGAGATAGGGAGAGTGAGAGAGAGAGCTTGGGAGCGAGCAACGTCCGCATGTTCAACCGCCCGTTTCTAGCCGGCGCCTTTAGGTGCCCGCGTTCCTAGATTCAGGCCGCTGAATCCGCCGCCCGATACCCCATCTTTGAAGGATATCATCGCCGGGGTATCGGGTAACGACGAGAAGACAAAGGAAGAAAGGAAAGCAGCCAGGAAATAACGACGGGGACATGAGGATGACCACAGCGCTGGTCATCCACGGCGATCGCGTGGCTGCGCTTGACAACAAACATCTCGAGCGCATAACAGCGGTGGATTAATAGCAACCACCAGCAGTACACCACTTCCGCCACCAGGACACTGTTGAGAAATGGTCAGAGCGAACAATTAGTTATGAACCATATACACATATGAGTGTTTATATGAAAACAACATATAAACACTCATATGTGTATATGGGTGTGTACATACGCATATATATATATATATATATATATATATATATATATATATATATATACAGCGTATACACGGATCCGCCTAAAAGTACATATGTATGTAGTGCACTTGCATGGCACTTTGTTAAACAATCTGTATCTGATAATAGTAGTAGATCGTCTTATTTTGTTGCGGAACCGTTTATTTGTTAAACAACGTGGAGATCTTGACACGCAACGTGAAAACGCCGCCACCGTTCCAACGTGGCCTTTGTCTAGCGTAGACGAAACTAAAATTATACTTAATTTATTACAGTTAGTCACATATATACGTTATGGGTCAATACGCCGTTCTCATTGAGCTAACTTAGTACAACAACAAGTATTCACCAACATTTGTTGCTCCACAATATTTACATTGTTTTTTGTCGAAACAGTGTTTATTAAGGCAGATATCCTGGTAGTTTATTCTGCATAGTAGTGAGTGATTTATTTAAATATCATATTTTCATTGTTTGGCTTTAAAAGCGAGCTCGTGAGTGGGATTCTTGGAGACGAAGCTGATGTTACGTTAATCCTTGTATGCATTGTGTTTCTCTACCATCATCGCGTCGAAAGCAGTACCCACTTATTAATAGTAATGTTCATTCATTGCAAGCCGTCCTTCTCGGCGAAGGTGTAACATTTCTGTTTGTGCAATATTTATTTTGCAAATAACATTTATGTTGTTTGGGTTGCTCTGTTCTGTCTACGTTCTATCGTCTGGTAGATTAAGTGAGCTTTGTATTAGGCGCTTTTAGGCGGGCACTGCCTCAGTGTGCAAATGTGCAATTATTGAATAAATTCAATGTTGTATTCCCATGAGCTCTGTATTAGGCGGTTAGCGCGAGATCATCGGACTAAAACAGGTGCGTTGATCTGGTCTCTTACCAATCTCTGATCGTTCTCAGGAGTAACTATTAACCACGCTTGAGAGAAAGACAAGTGATTATAATAGTGGGTACGTTGTCGAAATTGATAGCGGTCTGTCACTGTCGTCCGTGGCCCAACTTTGTCTTCACGGCGTTGTCCGGTCACGAGCGGCCAAGCAAGACGATCGCCGAGAGACGAGCCAACAATGACTGTCCATCCTTGTACTACTAACTTGCATACACTACAGATTCAGATTATACTTGTTTGTGTGTATAATTATATTTAAAGCCGAGAAGAATACAGTGAAATCAATGGCGCCAGTTGTGCAAAATTGCATCGTCTGTTACTGTTTTTAAACGTTTGGCACTGATGATTACGGAGACTTGTTGGTGCTGTTTGATTGCAAGAATGACTAATACCGTAAGCCTGGCTTCTGGGCAAACCAATATGAGTAGTCCAAAACCATATTACGTCTCTTGTATTTAGACTTATAAGAGTTTATGAGTGTTAGGAGGATGTTAGTAAGTTTCACCGAGCACGGTGGCTTAGTGGCAAAGCCATTGTCTTACACTCGGGAAGTCATGGGGTCACGACCTGGACCGGCCACTCGTAAATTGGCTTTCATGGCTTTCAGTCTAGAGAAGGTGAGCGTTGGAGTAGAGTTGAATCGGCTACAATTGGAGAGAAAGGAAACACAACCATGGAGCACAGAGGCCGCAGTGAAAAGGACGATGCACTGCTATTTACCTCCATTATTATTTATGTTCAGGTAGATGCCGCAAAAGCACCGCCGATCCCATGGGTCTGCTTTCAAGTTGAACTTTTAGAATCGGCCATGCCTTTCGGACATCAACCTGAAACTTACTAGCTTGCTAAAACCAGCTGTATATGAAAACTATTCAGTAGTCAATAAGCAAATGGCCACAGATTAGATCAAACGATAAGAAAAATTGTCATTTTTGATAGAGGAGGGGCAGCGTTAATGTTTGCTTCGTCGACTAAAATATTAGGTCATGTCAGTTGACCAGCTGGTTGCCTAATTGGGAAAGCTAAATTACTCGTGTAAGGCGATCTGAAACTCGACGACTCTCTTTACCAACTTGCGTCTGAACTGAATCTTTTTCAGATATATATTTTCTATACGAATCTTTTTCAGATTTATATTTTCTAAACGAATCTCTTTCAGATATATATTTCCTATTTATATCAAAAAGGTGTATGCTCCTAGAAGAGAAAGAATATTTGCGATTTAACTGACGCTTACTTCATCTGGAGCCACACATTCAACATTGGGCTTTAACTTAACAGAACAAAAACAAAGGCAATGGAGTTTTTTTTAAAGACGGTTGTTTAGAGCATGTCGAAGGGCTTGGCTGCACCCAAACCTTACTAAAGCACGGTGTTGCCTTTCACGATCTCGGTCTCCTATGCTTCTGCGGTCTCCATACTATAAGAATAGCTCTTGCTTCAAAAATAACGTCATCAAAAAGTATGAAACATCTTGCTAACCTAGGCTGGTATCTGGTAGAGCCACAAGTTCATGTAAACGAATATGCTTGTAGTTGTGAATTTGTAACTGCAATTTATCTTTTTAAGTTCTGGGTGCCCACACATCAACCTTCGCGACACTACGTAACATACACTCGGACCGATCCCAACCTTCCTCAATAGTCGTATATGTCTTCGTGCTCTTTAGTTTTGCATATACATTCATATACTCGTAGATGAAGATATTGAAGAGAGGAATTACAAAAAAAAAAACGAGAGCAGAAGAACAACAAGAAGTTCAGTTGCTGAGACGCACAGTTGGTACCGTTTTGTGCCCATCGTCTTCGGGAGCAAAGTGTACGCTTGCCGCTCATTCAGGTCATTGCGAAAACGCCACATGCCCATTGCGCGTGGCCCTCGTGCACCTACGAGCGCCGCCCGCTGCTAAGCCACACTGCATCCCTGTCGGGGCCGGGGCAAGAAGTAAGAGAATAATACTAACAACAATAAAAATAACAATAACGGCCATTAAAACTCAAATAAAAAGCAGCAACGTTTCAGCAAAGGAATGGAATGGAGCAGAAGGAGGATGACAGAAATAGAAAGGGAGATAGAGAGAAGAGGGAGCGGAGGAGAGAGAGAGGGGGGGGGGGGGAGGAAGAAGCCAAGCAGAGAATTCAATAACATGCTAAATACCGCCGCCTGCGTTTTCTCTTCATGACAATCGGGGTTTCCTTTCGTCTGGGAGGTCGTCCCTATAGCCCTGAACATTGCGTAGGAAAAACACGTAAGGAGACTGAGGGGGCAGACAAAGAATGATTGTAGAAACTAACGAAATAGAGATAGGTACATATACCGACAGGCCCACGGGAAGGCGGAAGAAGGCGCGCCTTCTAAAAGCGATTGTGGCCAGCACAACTGCTCGACACGCCGGAGAGAGCACGCCGAAGGCAGGCAAGCAACAGCAGAAGTCTAGTCTCCTCGTTTTTTTGCTTTGTGGCGCACAACGCAGCAGCAGTAGTAGAAATTCTTTCTACTGCTGCTGCGTTCGTTTCACAATGTCCTCATTTGCAAAGCAATACAGTGTGTGGCACGAGTGCATTCGCAGCTGCCCTCACCACGCCGTCGAGCCACGCTCAATGCCGCAAGTTTTGAGAATTTCACCCACTCACTTGCAATGTTGATTGTTGCTTCCTTTGGTATCGTAGCCTTTCTTTTTGGCCCTACGCACTTGTAAATATATATATATATATATATATATATAGCCGCGACGGAGTGACTTTAAACAAACCAGAATGGCAGATGCCTTAAATACTTCACTATAGTAGTGTAAAGGAGGTATCACTGCACTAATCGAAAGGTCAGTCGAACCCGTGAGTCGTGTTAACAGACTTGAATGGCCAGGAGCATGAACACCAGTATTTTGTTTGTACCGCCATAGGATTTTGACAAATCATAGGTATTACACGTAGACCTATCTGTTCCTATAGGTCAGTGGGCTAGTTCTTGTCAGCACGCGTAGATTATCCTTTAACAAGCGCTATGAACCTATTACCAATAGCTACTGAGATCGTGAAAGTGTTAATGACAAATCTTAGCAAAACGAGAGTGAGTTTTTTTTTGAGGGCACAATTGGCGGTGCCAAAGGCCAAGATGAAAGAACTAGTCAGAACTTCCCTAGGCACCTTCTGAAACGCTTCCCTTAAAAAGTGAACTCTAAGGGGGGGGGTGCGTTTAGTTGGTAGAGATCTAGACGGATTAGCATCCAACTGCTGAGGCCAAGTCTCAAACGGCTCAAGAGGGAGAACATGCCCCTTTCGTAACAACAACAAGGCGTAACCCCTTGGAGAACCCACAACCTTTCGACACAGCAGAGGAGCTCAACAAATATATAATTATGTGCTGGCTAAAATAAACTTGTGCAAGACTTAGACAGTTCAGTAAAATTGCGGGAAGAGTTCAAACTACAGGAAACTATTATGATGACATGGACGCATGCGATATTTCACAAGGTGCGTTCTAATTGCAGGTGTAGACATTGTACGGAGCGATGCGGGCTGTACCACATCCGACGTTCTCCGCCATCTATGTAAAAAAAAAACAGTGATGCTACTGACTGCACTAACGTGAAACCAATACATGAGTCAAAATGAGGGCGGATCTAAAAGTTATAAAACAGAATATTTTTTAATCTTCGAAAGTGTTCATGTTTCCGTAAAATTAGCTCCTTTCTTGCTGCAATGCACGTGCACTACCTTTTTCTAGTCTTAAAAACAATTTTTAAACTTGTTTCTCGGAATCGAGTTAAGTTGCACGTGCGAATTTTTCTTTAACTCCTCTATAATTTCTAAAACGTCGACGGTTCAATTTTTTTATTTGTGGGATTTTTTATCGAACATTCCAAAATCAGTAACCGCCGTGTGTGCGCCGTAGTGCGTTGTTGTGATGAAGTATGCAAGAGTTGTTTGCCCAGAACGTTCTTGCGCAATCATCTTAAAATTTAATGCTCTATATGAATTTCTTCGGTCGATTCTTCCCTTGGAAACACCACTGGGCGTTCAATTGCTGGAGATTCAACTTCATTAGAACGAATAATGCTGCCAGTCTTTTGACGCAATAGGTATCAGTCAACTTTGTTACAACTGATCCATAAAAATATCCTATCTCTCGACTGTCTCCCTGATAGCAGTCCGGCGATTGTTTAGTAAATAGCACAAACTGTTCGACGTTTTTTTACTTTAATGTTATTGACGTCGAAGGCCTTCCGAACGAGGGTCATTTGCGATCTCTTCACGTCCGTCGCGAAATCAACACTACTACTACTACGTATAGACAGTGTTCTGGGAGACTGCTTGATCAGCAGATACTTGTAAGCAGTTCGTAACATAACTAATTATGAATCACCTTAACGGTCACATAAAGGTTGTGTGGTACAAATATCATCGTATTGTATTCAATAAACGTACTTCTGAAAGAAAAACATAGCTAATCGCTAAATAGAATTGCATGCGTCTATTTGGCCATTCGTCAATCAAACAATCCGTTTGCGAACTCTCCGCGGGCCACGGCGATTGAGTGAATGATCGCTGGCTCCTTAGGCTACTGGAGCGTACATCAAAAGTGTGGTTTAGTAATTCAAATTTGCGTAATTGACGTAGAGCAGATATAGAGATGCCTTGCATGAAAAGTGTATCAAAAGTAGGAACAACATCACCTAACACGCTTTGAGGGCACCCGAACCGCAGGCGTCTCAGGAACGTGTTTTAAACGCCTCCCACTAACTTTAGTGACAACAACTTAATCACTAGGGAAACAATGGTGGTGCTTTTTAATCGCGTATTTTATTCTATGAAAAATACCAGACGCTTGGACAACATATACGTTATCCTACAAATTACCAAAAACGATAAAAACATTTAGTTTTAAATCTTTTTGTTATTGAAATATATTCACGCACATGTATCACTCTGCTGTAAGAAAAGGCGACTGAGGGCAAAACATTTTAAAGCTGTGCATCTAGAATCAACCACAAACATTTGACAAATCAAAGTAACCTAACTCAGCGAATTTATTATTAAATTAAATTATGAAAACTAGCATTGGCAGCTATCTGCCACACATGCCACACGTAGAGACAAATATATAATATTTGCTTTATAGAAATAGTTATAAAGCAAATATTATATATATATATATATATATATATATATATATATATATATATATATATATATATATATATATATATATAGGACTTTCTTTTAAATTAAAGGCACTCTCTGGCAATCAACCCGTTGCGGAGCCTTTAGCAAGACGCCACACCCGCCTATACAGGTCTTTAATTGCAAGAGTGGCTGATCGCAGATCATTTAAGTATGTCTTTCGATATGCGCATATGGTCGCCTCACAGCATAAGCATAAATTCGTTGGATTTTTATGTGTGGGATTTGGTACAGCGACAGTCTAATAAAAATTCACATGACAACATTGACCCGCTTCTTGTCTCTACCAAGCAAACATTAAAATTAACTTGTACGCAGTTAAGGCACCGAAGCGGTTATCTTTGGTGGCTTTTAACAGGAGTTAACATTAAATAGGCACGTATGTTAGAGATCGTTCTACTGGCACGTACAAAAACATACTAGAATATCTCAGCTGTACTACAATATACTACAATATAACATCAGTTCCAAATTTATGATTTATTCCTGGATGCACACACAGCTTGTTACACCATATATAGAGACTCAATCCTCAAGCCATTGTTAAAGCCATTGAAAACAGCCTTACGGCTGTTTTCCCGCGCATCATGATGTCGGAACCTTATCTTAGGCTCCCGTGTGTTAACAGACGTGAGACGTTATTAATTAGTTTATTCAGGAGACTGTTTTTAATTCTAGACTATGATTCGTCTTCTACGGGATTGGAATCGCCGTGAAGCAAGTTTTTGATGCAAAGCGAACTGGACATATTGAGATATCCAGGGTTATCCCAACAGCCCCTGTGACAGCATGGCCGCTAACCATCAGCAATATGGTATACGGTAGATAACAACTCCAACTAGCGCACCAGCTCCCTAGACCACGCCGCCACAGAAATACAGTCTCTACCTAGCGGCAGCTAACGTTTCTACCCTGCTAACGCTGGACCCCATGAGAGCGAACGAAAAGGGCATACGGTAAAAATGTCACTAAAATAAAACCCCCATCTGTGCCGTACAATCTTGCAATTGTTTTACGGACGCTGGCCGTAACACAAACATTTCAAGTTAGCAAACTTTGACGTTACAAAAGTGGATACCCCCTGAACTTATTTGCTGCGCACTATTTTCAATAGACTTTTCCACCCGCAATTGCGCAAATTTGGGAATTGATGTCTGACCATTTACATTAGGAAAACCTATGTTAGTAATTTCACTCTCACTTCTAGAAGTAAAACATTTTAAGGCGTTCTTTAAACATATAGATCATCCGTACCCCACACTCTCTCTCACTCCTAACCAATGCATTACCGCCCCTCATTCCATTGGGAACAATGATGCTTGAATTAGTTGTACTATTCTTCACACTAACATGTGATACAGATATTCTAGGTATACATAAAAGTGTGTGTATATACACGCTGTAACATGTGACGGATATGCATATATAATATTAGATTTATCTATATAACTTTTTATGTTAGCACTTTGGAGTGAACAAGTGTCTCTGCGTGAACGTGTAATCACGGGTTCTCTAACCCAGGATTAGCCCAGTTCGACAATGTGCCCCGAACAGATGCTGCGTTTCTTCGTTGAATGTCGAGCGACAATGTGACAACAAATGTGACTTTATATATATATATATATAATTCGTCACGTTTTACAGCTTATATATATACACACACACACATTTCTGTATGCTCAGAATGGATAAATTGTCGTTGCACGCTAACAGTGTGGTTACCAAATCTCGACCCAGGCGCAAGTTGGTGAGTTTTTCTTTCCCTTTTTGTTGTCTTTTTCCGCTGTAACTGGCCTTGACAGACGTCCAATTTGTCCTACACGTCGACGCCATATCCGAGCTAGGCGAGTGTCGTGTGTCGTCATTTCATATCGTGCGGGCCTCTTCGCGCAGGTTTGCCAAGGGCAGGTGGTGTCCTTTCGGGCGAATCCTATGCGACAGCGTAATCCTTCTTCTCCCACACGACGGAAGAGAGCTTCTCTTCTTCGTCTTTCTCTTCTTTTTTTCCATCGTCCTCTCACAGGGCCTGGCCTGTCCACTGTCGCGGAGCGCGGCTTCTAACTAACGAGAAGGAAAGATCCTTAGAACTGACAGACGGGACGGACGAGCCGAGCCGACCCGACGTAGATCTAGATACTGTCTCTCTCTCGTATCATACGTATCGTATCAGACGTTGCACCACACTACCAACCTAACCGCGTCACTAAACGAAAAGATCTATAGGAATGGATTGGAGATGAGAATACTGACGACTGAGACGACCAAAGAGAAGAAGCGAAGAGAGTAGAGAAAAAAAAAGCACGCAAGGAAGGGAAGGAACACAAACCACCACCGTGGTTGAGTGTCGTCGAAGCGTAAGAAGCGTCCGCCCCACAGGCCGCCACCGATGAAGGATTACCTGAGAAAATAAATTGCGTTTAGCGGGCGTCGCTCGGCTTATATTCGAATATAACACGCTGCTCTTTCTGCTGCTGCTACTGCTGCTGCTGATTCTGTCATGCCACGGCCCCACCGCTTCGACTGTTCAACCTTCTGCTGCGATCGTTACTGATGAGAACCAAACAGATCATCGCCGTTGTCTTCTTCTGCCTACGTTGGCCCCTGTTGTAATTGGTTTAACTAATTTCATCTTCACTTTAAACTCAAACGAGACCTGTCGCTGTCAAGCAGAGTCGTTTCGCGTCGGGATTCAGGAGAGAGCACTTGAGCACTCGCAGTTGAAGTCAACCATCTGACATTTGTTGAGAGACGTCGGCTGCGTTCGGTGTTGTCGACGCTTTCCCTGTACGACGCTTTCCCTGTTCCCCCTGATGCTGTCGTCGTCCGTCATCTTTACCGATGCTGGCCAGAACTAGCTGCTTTGTATTGCTGTCTAAACGGCTAAACGGAACGTCTGTCACGCTTCGACCAACCGACGCTGAAGAACAAAGCTTAACGCAAACGGGTAGACGCAGCGGCAAGTCTTCAAGCAAAACCCACATTTAGAGGGCTACCAGGTGTGGGGAGACGACGTAAGAGAGGATCAAAACCAAAGCAAATCATCATATCATTGACCATATCCCAGAATTTTTCATTCAAGCGTTTTTGCTCTTTCCATATTCTATAAATCTATCTCCCTATAGATTCATGCCAAGTAGAAGCAAAATGCCCAAATACGATATATATATATATATATATATATATATGCATATATATACTTTTGTTGCTTTTATTATTATTTGAGCATTTTCTTATATAGCAATCAATTCTTATTATTCAAACTTTTCAATTTTATTTTCCACTAAGCGTTTTCTTACCTTTAAGTCTTTCTGATTCTGCTAAAACACACAGTACATTTCTCACATGACAATCGTTGTAACTTTTACGTCGATCAGCTAGTCAACAAGTTTATCGTCTGCTCACTAATCACTTCTGAGCTCCCTAATCAATTTAACTACTACTTTACTAATGAATCATGGGCAATGGGAAATCGACAACATACGATCGAGTAACGGCTGAGTTTAATTTCACTCGACGAGGACACGTGCCTCAAACCAGTCACGCCGGCGCTTTACTAGGCAGCAGCAACAGTAGCAGCAGCAGAAGGCGGCATACAGACTTGTAGACATGGGGACAGGTAGACGAGCTTTCGAAGGCAAAATGGAGTGCAGCAGCCGCATTTGGACCGGGCCGGAGGCCACGGGCTAAAACGAAGCCAATCAGACGTTGTTGCTGCAGGAACGCGACGCGCGTCGCTCCTAGGCTGTCTCTCGCCAAATAACGAAGTGACCACGGACCACCGTCCAACCAGCAGGCGTCGCGAGTGGGAACCACAGACGATGGCTAACGATGCTAACAGCTCGGGGGGGGGGGGGTGCAGAGGGTTACCGAATGTAGCCTCAGGTAGACGACCGGGTACTGGGTGTATACGGGGGCGCTCCGATTTTCGCCAGTTTCACTCTGGCGTGGCCCTCGTAACAAAGTGGAGCGCGCGAAGGGCAGAGAGAAAGAGAGATAGAGCGTATGTGCGTGGAAGGACGTGTAAGGACAGGCACGCACCACTTCTTTTGCTACCCCTCGTAGTCGGAACAACGGTTCAGTGGCGTAGAGGCACTGCCATTGCTGGTAGCGCTCCTGCTGTAGGTGACAGCTGTCTGAAGAGAGATAAATAGAGAGAGAGGGAGGGGGGGAGAGAGGGAGCACACGTGAGCGGGAACGGGGGAATTACGAAGAAAAGGGGAAGAAGAAGAGGCAAGAGAGAGGGGGGAAGGAGAGAGAGGGGTACCTAAACGACGCACTTTTCGACGCCAATACGAAACTCCGCGCTAGGTGAAATTAGAATTTCGCCTAGCAGCCGAAGGTAAAGTTATTGGCTTCACGTGAAAATTGCTTGAAGTTGGTCACCGTTTCAACGGCGCAACCCGGTGACCAAACGGTCACCTGTACGAGCACGTGAATCAGAACTAGAGACACGCGTAAAGTGAATTAGAGCAATTGCATGGCTGCTATCTAGGCTGTACTACTTGCACGACCACTGTTTACAGTTGGCCGATAAGTTGAGACCGTCTTAAGGATGAGACCGAGTCAGCACCGTCGGTTGATTGGTATCGTACTAACTACTACTACAACTAATAATAATGGAAAGTACAAATAATAATAATAATAATAACAATAATAATAATAGTCTCACTATGAAGAAAGCTATGATAATTTCAAGATAGTCAGACACTCCTAAAACGATTTTTTTTAAGATGAGCTGCTACGAACATGTGACCTATCCTTCCTTATAAAATATAAACACAATAAGGGATTCTTGTTTGCAGTGAAAGAGCTAAGAGAAATCGACTGTCATATAAATTGTAACAATGAACTTACTTATAAGAAATAAGAATCCCTGCAGCAATGATTCACGCTTCACTTTAAAAGAAAGTTTTTCTTCTCACTCGGAAACGGATTTCTACCGACCAGCAGCCTCTATGGTGACAATAATAATAATAATAATAAGAATTTTTATTATTATTATTATTAGTACATCGTACGTATTCGAGTACACATTCGTTGAGATCAATTAGTACACTCTTCTTCATTAGAGTACGTATTCACTTAGAGCCGGCAACACGGCCACGCCGTACCACAGTTGCAGATTTAATGCCGCTATGCCGCACACTAAGCGAAAACCAAATGAAGCAAACTATCTAAGCAACAATAGTAAAGTTGTGTATAGGCGTCTAACAACTAGAATAAACATTAACAACAGGCTAGTCGCATTGGCGGGGGCAGGCTACAAGGCTAATCGTATTCGCGCTGATCATGCCCCCAAAGTTTATCACCAAAACTTAGAACCGTATTTGCAAAAAATGCAAAGTATTTATGTACAAATTATGTGTAATCTAACTAAGCTAATACTAACCAACATAACAGCAAAGGCAACGAAGGACGACCCTGCAACAAAGTCGGAAGCAAAACTTCGAACGAAGACGCGCAGTTATAACAATAGTAATATTAGTTGTAATAGCAGTAGTGTCGAGCCCGGTGGCGTGGTGGCTTAAGTCTGCGCCTCGCAACCGGAGGAGACACATAGGTGCAGCGCGGTTCGAGCCCCACCGTTGCACATTTGTATTTATGGAGGTCCGTCTATGAAGCAATTATGTCGAAGGCATTCGTCTGGTCTTCGCACGTTCATATTTTTGTTGCTGCTCTTGTTGTTGTTGTTGTTGTTGTTGGTGGTGGTGGTGATTGTGATGCTGCTGCTGCTGTTGTTGCTGTTATGTACGTGGATGTGGGGTGGAGTCGTTCAATGACCAGCTGCTGAAAGTGCCGGGCCATCGGTTGGCCCGTCAGACAGACAGACAGACAGATGATGCTCAGGCCTCATTGACGATAACAACGGCGGCGACGACGACGACGACGACGATAACAACAACCACAACCACAACAACACTCGCTAAGCGTAGTACTACACATCGACGGATACACGTACATACAAACATGCATACATACGTACGTCCGCGTGCGTATATACATGCAGCACATATGTGTATCCGTTTATGGGACTGGAGTTCTGAGGACACGTCTTGCTCGTGAAGTGATAATGGTTATTAGGGCGCGCTGAGACACGAAGCGAGGGTTAAACTTTTCATGACGGTGGCACATTTCACCGGCAAGTAGCATTTCACACGACGGAACAACGACGACGACGACGACGGATGGAGGGAGGGATGGACGGACGGAGAGTCGTCTGCGGCCGACCGCGACGACCCATGCCGCCACTGCGCCTGGAGAGTGGCGACGCGAGCAGGGCGGCGAGAGCGATGGAGAACGTTGAGGAGAGTTGAAAGAAACACCACGACCAGATAGGAGAACAACGAGACGAACGAAAATTAGGAGCACAGGAGAAACAAGGGGCAGGCAAGGACATAAGACAGGAAAGGATCGTCTACCGACAGACACCTCAAGCATGAAGGGGAGAGAGGAAGAGGGGTGAGGGAGAAACCTTAGAGAGCGAGAGAGAGAGAGACCCAGAAGAAGGGGAACCAGGAAAACTAGACGGACGCGAGGAAGACCGGCTGAGAAAGA
Organism: Dermanyssus gallinae; assembly: GCA_003439945.1. Classification (NCBI taxonomy): domain Eukaryota; kingdom Metazoa; phylum Arthropoda; class Arachnida; order Mesostigmata; family Dermanyssidae; genus Dermanyssus; species Dermanyssus gallinae. Next base: position 193,205 of record QVRM01001736.1, read on the forward strand.
AGAACCAATGAAGCTGGTGGTTCGGCTTGCTGGTGCCGCTTCATGTGTCGGAAGCAAATTAGCTAGCGACAAGTTTCTCAACGGATCGTTTTGAGATCGACAGAGATCGAGCGAGACGACGAACTTTCCCCGGCAACGGCGTTAAATGAGAGCGTTTAAGACCCGCCATGATCGGCGCGTTGCGGGGTCAGCAGTCAGCGCGGGCAGACAGACCTCAAATGAAGCGGAAGAAACAGGCGAAAACGGCGAGAAGGAGGAAGGAGGAAGAAGGAAGAAGAGCAGGAGAAAAAGGAAAAGAAGACGACACAGGAAAAAACCCCTTATCGCCCAGTCCCGGCTGTGACCTGGCTGTGTGGGAGCTGCTGTCGACCGCCTGCTGTCTCCTTGACCTGCGGCTGCGGCGGTGACGCTTGGCGGTAGCGAGTCGAGTGGAAGAAACGGATTACTGTTATCTACGGGGTCATGTCCGGCATGACGGCATCACGTGCAGCCGGTACAGCGGTCGTGGATTCGAGACGGACGATCTCGGCCGCTTGCACGCTGAAATGGACTCGTAACTGTGGCCCACTGCCGAAATGGCCCAAACGAAAGGCAGAGAACACATGCCAGGCACAGACACACTGACACGGCCGCCGTGCCATTTGCCGTATCGGTACTCGAATGCAAAACAATCATCGAGACAATGTCTACGTGTATCTGTACGCGTCACGACAACGTGTATGAGGGAAGCCAAGCAGCACCCATACAATGATACGTCACCGTTCATGGACAATAGGAAATCTGCGGTCTAGGAAATTCCGGCCAGCTAATGACGAGATGTCTAGCTGCGAGTACGATATGTCGCTGGAAAAAATATGTATATATATATATATATATATATATATATACATGATACAATAATGTTGCTTGCTTCTAAGGCCGTGTCAAAAGAAAAACAAATATTTAAATCATTTCTTTGGCAGGCAGCATCTTTCTATGGCTATCGACGAATTTGGCATCTTGCTTAAAATAGGTATGTCTTTTGTTTATACATATGTATGTATATATATATATATATATATATATACACGTATATGGTCACCCCAAGGTCTCACCCTTAGGTCACTATGGCTAATCCTGCATCCGCAGCTTAGGCCGTAGGACGAGACACGCTGCTTTGCTAGCCCGTGCACTAAGGTCTTCTGGCCACCCCTGTGTTTTCGAACCCGCAGGTTTGTATACAGACGACTCCCGTCGACCTGACGGGATGACCCTAACAGATTTTGAGGGTGGGAAGACACTCGTCTGGGACGCTACCGTGACTGACTCTTTAGCACCTCTAATGGTCAGTCACGGCGCTACCCGGGCTGGTTATGCTGTTTCGCAGGCGGAAAGAAATAAGTGTCGGAAGTATACATCTATTGGAGACTCTATGAATTTTCGAACTTTTACCTTTGAGACCTTAGAGGGCCCAGGTAAAGTTACTGGTGGAGTTATTTTTAAGATATGCAAGTGTCTAAAATTGGCCACGGGGGGACCTACGCGCTGGTGAACTTTTCCGGCAAAGGCTCTCCTTGGATATACAACATGGTAACGCCACAGCGGTGCTTGGCACCTTGTCCAGGTGGTCGTCACCAGGCCTGGATCTATGGCTGATGTAGTTTGTCGTCACGTTCACTGGGGGATGTAGTCTGTCGTCACGTCACGTTTACTATATATATATATATATATATATATATATATACACTTATTCAATGTATTAAATCATTCACAGTCGGTACAAATAATTTCCATTTGCATTAGGCACATTTTGGGTCTTAATATTAGATTATCAAACGTCCTTAACAACCGATATTAGCGTGAAAGGAAGCTGGTAGGCTATGAAGCCTTGCTGTGCGATTGTCTGACGCCTGGCGAACATGCTATTGATCATTCTAAGTCTTGCGATACAGTTTGGTAAACGCAATATTTGGTTTCATTTTCACTTTAGTAGCGGGTTTAAGTTATCCTCCGTGGGCGACTCTAGTGTTTTTTTCTTCTGGAAGGTTTCGGGAATTCAGAATGCATATGCGTCACTAGCAGCTTGCGTGACTAGTGTGGGACTCACAAACTCACTAAACCCGGAGTCTTCTCCACACTCTCAGGTTTGGTAAAACCTGGCATTTCGAAACCATGGGAGAGGCGTCCCTGCCATTTGTTCTTTATTCTATGTCTTCGTCTATCTTTTTGCGTATTTACATGAATCTAGATAGGGGACTTACGCCAAATATATGCCGTCCTGAAAAGGTGCGTCAAGAGCTTGAGGGCCTGACTGCACTTCCCTTCCCACTTCCCTCTGCTCCTCGTCTTGTCCAGTTTCCCTTTGTCGTTACCTTTGTCGTTTTGAGTATCAAAATTGCGTCGTCGAACAGGTCCCTCGCCTACTTCCACGCTTCCGTCGAGGTTATCTTAAAGGGGCAGCTCCTCACGGTCGTGGAGCCCGTGCGCCTTGCTTCCTAAGGAGACTCGCTGTGTAGAACAGCGTGCTCCACGGCGTCCTCTTCAGATTTGCATAACACGGAGGGGTCGCTGGTGGCCTTCCCTATTTTAACCATGTAGCTCTATAACTGACCGTGACTGGTCAGAACCTGAGCCGTATAGTAGGTTAGCATCGCATGTCGACAGTCATACCGAGCCTTGAGGTCCGATATCAGACTTTTGGTCCAGCTCTCTCTACACACCCCAGGTAAAACCTGTACCCATTATTTTTGCCAGACCGCGATTGTGGCACTTGCGGTTTTTTGGTTTTCACAGTGGCTCTGGCGAGGACAAGATGTTTCTCCAGAAATATCTTGCTTCTTTTCCCCGCCAGTACGTCCCTTAGCAGCATTTTAACCAGCACCAAGAGGGCTGCCGTCGAGACCGTCTGGTACGCCCGGCTAACCCTAATTGCTAGTTTTCGTTGTGCCGACCTTAGTGCTCTCTTATTTTTTGCAGTCCGTTGTCCCATGTTCGCCCAGACGGGCGCCGCGTAGAGCCGACGATTTGGCAACTGAAAGTCCAGGTTTAAGGCGGTCCGCGGGGCCTTTGTCGCGACATTTTTTACATGCTCCCGCTCTAGTTAACCCTGTGTCAAGAGTCACCCCAAGATACTTTGCTTTTTTCCCATTTCTATCGGGTGGCCCGTCATCATAAGGCGGACTTCCTTTGTCCTCTTCCGCTGCCAGATACAGCGCCTCGGCGTTATGCCGTGCAAGCGTCAGGTGATTGCGGTTCATCCACTCCGTCACCATCGATAGCTTCGTTGGCTGTCTCCTGTAGGGCCGCTTCGGTTCGCGCCGTGACTATCTGGACTAAATCATCCGAAGAGGCCGAATAGGTAGTTGTTGATGCCCAGCTCCCCATCGTAGGCCAAGTTCCAGTGGACGGGTTCCAGAATCGAACCTTGTGGAATCTCGGCAGTATTCTTGCCCCTCTGCGACCAGACTTCGTTCATCCAGGTAGGATGAAATCATTTGGCTGAATTACGCCGGTATTGCCTTTCTCTTCAGCGCGTGTACCACAACTTTACAGTTCATCGTGTTGAAGGCGTTTTTAACATTTAAGAGGACTAGAAGCCTAAAGTCCCTTGTTTTGAGAGTCTTTGCGAAATCACGACCTGCTCGTTCCAAAACTGAATTAAGGGTTTTAATGATATTTTTTCCGGAAACCATACTGGACGTTCTCTAGTTTCGATTTTCTCGTTCAATCTATTGGGCAAAACAATTACCAAAACCTTCCTCAAGGTGTCAAGGAGGTAGATGGGCCTATAAGCTACGGGACCCGTCTTGTTATCGGGATCAGGAATGGTTTGCCTTCTTGTATAGCCTAGGCAACCTGCCTTCTCTAATAAGTCCATTGGTCAAAGTCTAGAAGATCTTCCGGCACCGCTAAACAAATAGCTTGGCCACCTCAGGGGGTACGCCGTCGGGGACAGGGGCCTTTCCAGGCGCCAGCTCTCCTCCAGCCGTCTAATCTCTGAAACAGATGTATCTGTGATCCCATTCAGCTATCCATCCCTGTAAAAAAAAGTGCCCTCTCCGATGTGTGCCAGGTTCCCCATGCCGTGCTTGCGGGAATAATGATCCCGGAGATAGCAAGTCTCTTGGCCGCTCACGTTCTCGGTGAGTTTTTTTAGAAACCCTTCAAATTCTTCGTAATCTTTATAGGGTGAGAAATTGTAGCTGTGGAAAACTGCCACTCCATCCACTTCAACATTTGACCTGACCCACTTTCCTAACTGCCAAGCCCTGTTCAAATCCAGTCTACCATATCGCGTTGTCTGTCTCCGCATCGGATATACATTCGCTTTTTTGCCTGGTGATTGCTACATTTGGCTCGGACAACAGGCAGGAACCAACGTCCCGCTCTGGTACCGCTACTTTAAACATATCAGAAGTAGCCCTACAGCGGTTTAGGTTCCCTTGGATAATTCCTAACATCTAAGGCAGATTTAATTTGGGGTCATGAACAACCGTCGTATCTTCCCCTTGTGCGTTTATCCATCTATTGTTTTCTCTTATTTTGGTTTTCTACTGACCCGTTATCTCCCTCTGGTGCTTTCTCGGTTTGTTTTTGGGGTCATCTGTTTCCTTCGGCACCTTCCCGACAGGACACCCTGAATTTCTAGACCTTCCCCCTGTAGGAGGGACAGGCCATGCTGTTGGCGCCATGCCTATCCACACCACAACGCGGCATTTCGATACCTCCGCTTTGTTATCCTTAACCATGTGGTCCGAGCTGCCACATTTTAAGCAGACCTTCCTCGCAGCATCGGCTTCCTTGGTTTACTTACCCTAAGCGTAGATTTAGAGTCCCCTTAACTCCCTTCTCACACCAAAAGGGGGTTCTTCCTTATATTGCGACCGTGCGGGTCGCCATTAAACCTCGGAAGTCGACCTTTATCTTTTATTTTCTCGAATTTATGCTACCAGCGCCTTCCTCGCGCCCTCTGAGTGCTCCTCTAGCCAAATGATAAGGTCCCCTTCCTTGTTCTGGATAACCCCGAGCATGCTTGCCTCGGCTTCGTTCGGTCCGATATGGGCTCTAAGTCCCCGGGGGTGTCTGCGAAGTTTTTATCGTCTTCTACTTCACGCTTAGCTGCTTTGCACTCTCCAGTCTCCAGACTCCCAATTGACATTGTCAGAGAGCCTTGTGCACATTTCCAGGTTTCCATTCACTATTTTTAAACGAAACGGCCTTTCCGGCGTCCAATCCGTCTACAACCGAGACTGAGGGGAGTTGCGAAGCGAGCTTTCCTAGCAAGACTTTGTCCGAGGCAGACCCTTTAGAGACTACAACGACGCGAGTACCTCACGTGGAGATAGGGCCTGCCTGGGTGTACTTTATATGTTTGTTCACTTTGTCCGGCTATTCCCGTTTTGATACCTCTATCTGTGTCTCACGTGTTACTGCTTCCTCGATTCCCTCCTCAATTTGCGCTACCACTCTGTCCCTTTCTGTGGTTTGACATCGGAAGCACAGACTTTTCTTTCGGTCCTTTATTTCCTTGTCCCATTTTCGCCTATCATGCTGCTTTATTTTATCCGTTTTTTCTATCCGTTCTATTTTATCCGCGTGACTCTTCCTCTAACCTCTATTGACGCTACTAGTTTATTTGGCAGCTAAGGAACCTTTTTGGTCACTTCATTGACCTCCTTCTCCATGAGAGGATGTGCTTCGCACAGTTTCACCAAGCTTTCTATTCGTTGCTTCAACGTCAAGACGGCGTTCTGGAGCTGACTCCGCCCCCGATCTTGGTCTTTTTCTCCTCCCTTTCTATCCTACATTCGTCACCGGTCTCCATCCTCGGTTGTCTCCCCTCGTTGGCCGTTGACTGGCCTTACCTGGGAGTTGGCAAACCTTCTTCTAGTTTATGAGGTTGCGCTGCTATAATTATTTATTCTGCGATACTGTGTCGTTCATTAGGTCAGCGCTGTACTACATCTGCTACACGAGATACTCTGCAAATATATATCTGCTAGATATCTGTATGTTACAGTAGACACTCTTCTGCTGTACGTTTAGAAGGCTGTTTCACACCTCCTTTAGTTCGTTATGTACTCTTCTAGTTTCGTATGACCGTAGCTCTGTTCAGACCTGTCCGCACTGTTTATACCAAAAGAGCTAGACGACCGACCGACATAAAGCCGGTGGCACATCCGATTGGTGGCGTCAGTAGCGTTATCTTCACAACATGATTTCATCTCAAAGGTTCCACTAGTGTGCACAATTTCCACAGACCTACAGAGAGCACGTAGGTACCATTTTATTTCGAAACCTGAACTGACTTCAGTCGTCTGAAGAGATGGTGCGAGCTTAATTAGTCCGTCGTCGACGGATATGGGGTTTTCCTGGAGCATGGTGCACGATAATGTAGCTTTACGATGTTAGGTGCCACATCTGCTTCCGCCAACCCTATAATTATTTCCTTTATGTCCTTTGGCGCGCAATCAAACGCGGCTCGTTCATACATACAGCGTATTTAGGAAGAATCTGAAAGAACATGTTAGACATCACCAAGTAGAAAGCTGCAGGCAGCAACATTACTGCGGTCTGCTGGGAATCCATAATGCTCATTCGGGATGGCCTCACGTGATTTCATGAAGGATGTCAGCCGCGCCGTCAAAACCAATAATAAAAGCTTGCAGTAAAAAACTTTTCTTAGTAGTACCTCTTCAAGAGAATGGCCTTGCGTTTCGATAACACTGAAAGAAGGATTTGCCATTCGAAAACACTGAAAGATGAACCTTCAGTTCGACGGGACACAGCCACATCTAAGGCATGCGTTGGACAAGCTAGCCCATCAAAATGCGAGCACGAGAATCTCCTTTAGATGCTCATTTTGAATGAGGTCCGCATCAAAGGGCTTGATGCGGCGCAGGTGGCGTATCGCGTCTAGTATCTCTCTCATGGTGAATTTAGCATGTATGGTCCCCTCTATATTTGTAGTTGTCTGATTGTATGTGGTGTGGAATTCTGTAGGACCTCTAAGGATTGTGTAGTAGAAACAAACATTCGGCGAACGTGTCCAGTAATCACTGTCTGCCTTAGAGATCATGCCCTTATAGCTGGTCGAAAAGCTTTCTGTAGGGCTGCGCAGCCGCATTTTGAAGGAGTCGAATCTCTTGCATCCGAGAATCAGCCTGGCGCTGCAAGGCGTGTGTACGGCAAGAGCTTTTTTTGAAAAGGCAGGCGAGGGGCTTCATCCCGGGATAAAAATAAGCCAGGCATGGCACGTTCAGTTGAGGTTGTTGAGGGACGTTGCAGATTTTGTTGCACCACGGCCTACCTCTGCGCACATCCCGGAGATCCACAAAAGATTGAATCACGTAAATGGGGCATGTAGTGTATTTTTCAATGGTAATATTTATAACTACTAACAATACTTCAGGCACATTTTCTAGCAGGCGGTGAGCGTTACGACGCTAAGAGAGGCGCTGGCGCCAACGTACCGGTATTAGGCAACGCGGAAACCGTACCTCGAAGCATGTGCCGCTTGATTTGCTCTTCTCTGGTTGTTTCCCCGGACTTTTTGAATCTATTAGAAAGACAAATTAATTACTCTGTCAGGCTCTATGTTAGGGGGGAAGGTAGCAATGATGACTGACTCCATAAAACAGGAGTGAGCTGTTGCCATTCATCCAACAACATTCTAAATCAATGTACGTATCTACAAGCATCTTTGCAACCGAACATAGCCTGTGGTAATATGCATTTTTCCCTAGACCATGACCAGGCCATTTGGCTCTGCAATTTGACTTTGACATCATCTAGCCTCTGTGTGTATACTATGGATACTGCACTACTGGGTCTAAATTAACCAGCTCCCTTTGAGGCGAGCGCATAGGCTCCGTAGAAATCCGCGATCTTTGGGTGCGAGGTGGCCTAAGTTTCGGTAATAGATATAGCTCGACGTTGATATCCCTGAGACACGAGGTAGCGAGAAGTGTAAACGGCAATACGCAAGTGGACTTGCATTGGCAGATATTTTATTTCTCTAGCGAGAGGACCTTTTGCGGCAGGAGTGGCTCCTATTCATCTCGTTGTCAACATTCTTCTGTACGAGCGCCTCCTAAATTCACTAAATAGTGCAGAGACTCTTGTAGACTCTAGAGGAGTTTCATACTCAACAAAGTCGTTTGTCTGGCTGTGGTGGTCTTGGCGTAGACGCCTGAGATCCCTGCGTTTGTAATTTTCTGGAGTTGCGTATGATTGGGGTTTGTTTGAAGGATGTTCTTGTTCTTGCGTCCTTCTATCTCTCTCTCTCTCTATATATATATATATATATATATATAATCCTTGCGTAGCATATTCTGTAGACTGTTTCCTAATACAATTTATCAGTTGGAGTTATTTATAAAATATCAAGATAAGACATATGAAACAACTTAACAAATCATGATAGCACATTCGATCAGCATCAGAACGCGGTCGGCTCACTAAATGCTGGCTCATTGCCGTGTTGCATATAGACGTACTGACTAAAAGAGCATATCAGGTCAAACATCCAAAATGTTTCGGACGACTATTACTAGCCATACAACACTTATCCTAATGTGCAGCGGTGTTCAGAGGTGCAGAGGAGCTGCACAAGTAAATGTCAGCCGTCAGCATATCGATTGAATCGACTCGAGTACATGTAGGCACTATGTGAGCCGGTGTGAACGGGCGGGTCAGGCTGGGTGGAGTGGGCTAGCGGCGGTTGTGTGTAATTGTGTGTTGTGAACATGTGCAGCCATTTGAAAAGAAACGGCAATTTTGAGATCGATAATCGAGCCCACTCGGCGCGCGGTGGGGGAGGGTGGCATTTTCGAATTGTTTTGCCAGTATTAGCAGGTACGAGAACATGTGCGCACACAGTTCAGACTGCTGAGACGAACCGAACTGCAAACGCCCTATTTGACTGACATGACTCACCCATAATGTCGTGTCGTGCCGGAAGCTACGATGAGTGGACATTGTTGCCGTGTACACCGCGGCGTTCACAATGACAGCGCCCACAGCATCGGAAACGTTGACTGTACGAACACCTCACTCGGGATCGCATGCCGCTTTGACGCTGGACAGCGAACTTTGGACAACCGTTGTGCTTGTTTCGTTCAAGGAAGCGCGTCTAAGGCACTCTAGCCCCTAGAGACATGATGTGCAGAACGGATAGGACGGGGAATACTCAATGTATGATGCCGAGCGCCGGTAAAGCCTATAGCAAAAAGATTACAAATTGGTGCCGACACTTAAGCGGTTGATCTTCCTAAGATCTTCAGTCAGTCATCGGTTAGTGGATTACAGCTACATTATGCTATCCGTCCGACGTGCGTTGCGGTCGCACTTAATAACGTGGCAAGCGTCACATCGTAGCCTTAAAAACAAGAACCGTTATATTGTTATTGGGTAACTTAAAAGTGATAATAGCTTAACACAGCAGTGGCGTTGACTTCTAGGCTTACCCGTAGCCACCTTGTACGTCTGTGGTATGCTGTACTGTTAGTATTGTATTTTAATTTTTCTTGTAGAGTGTTATCTGTGTTATGAATATATTGTCCTATACTGGCCTTGTTACTAAAGATCATATCTATTCAGCATGCACATCTTTACGTTATTCATCCATGCGCTCTCTCTCTCTCTCGCTCACTTGACCAAGTTTGTTCGATCGGGTGCTTCCGTTGTTCCGAACGCTTCTCTACGCTCACGTCTCTAATCACGACAGTCGTCCAAAACGTGCCCAGAGGTGGGCGGCCACATTAATTGATCTGTCAGCAGTTTACCATCGACTGAGATTGCTGCTGCTGCTGTTGCAGCTTCTCAATAAAAATCGAGCGCAAACCGCTAGAGAGAAGCAATCGACAGGCAGCATTCGACAACGCAGACAACGTGTCAACAATCACTTACTCACCCAACGAAAAGGTTAGTAGTAATGGCGAGGCCACAAAATAAGACCCTACTTATGTTTTTCGTGCTCTTGTGTCTTACGTTATGACGATTCTCAAAACGGCGTTTGCAACCAGCAACAACTACATAATTCGTAGTGAATCTTATGGCTCCCTCTCTCTCTCTCTTTCGCGTTCTTGTATGCGGCTAGTATGCTTTCAAGCGGTGCCCACTTGTTCTGGTTAGGCGTGCTAAATTTAATGTGCCCGACATACGTTTGTCAGACATACATCACACAAGCACTCATGAAGTAACGTCGGATACTGCGACGAATCAGCCTACTGTGGGCAAATTCTCGACTCTGCTGTATCAATAAGGCTTGTGGGGGAACTGGGCTGGGCGTATTAATCGGCGTCGTATTTTTGACGATGTTTAATCGCTTTTCGTCACAGTGTGTCTATGTATATGTGTCGTTAAATGTGGATTACAGCATTGTTTAACCTAAACTTAGCTATAATAACAAAGCAAGATTCTATGGTAACTGTGGTGTATCTTTTATATTGTCTCTAATCCGGCATAAATATATATATATATATATATATATATATATATATATATATATATATATATATACATATATAATATGTATATATATATATATATATATATATATATATATATATATATAATGTTGTTTAAGCTGACGGTTGGTTCAAACTAGGAGGGCGTGTTGCTAGTAGATAGAACCGTCTAAGCTGTCGAGACCGGTGGCGTGGTGCATTTGCGTGCGCCTCGCGACCGGAGGAGGGGTGTGCGGGTTCGAGCCCCAACGTTGCACATTTCTATTCGTGGGGTCCGTCTTACGAACCTATGCAAAAGAAGTCTCGTAGACGTTAAATGTTGGCTGAGGGCCAGCCTGCCAAAAAAAAGAACCGTCTAACCTGACGGATGGTTCAAATTAGGAGGACGTGTTGTTAGTAGCACTATAACTCCTCCACGTGTAACTTCTGTTTATTGAAGCACTCATTGATGCTGCCATTATTGGGCCCGCTCCAAGTAGTCGACGTAAAGTATTTATTAGGAGTTTTCAGTTTAGTTTGATTTGCTTCTCACTGTGTGGTAGCTGGCCTGGCGGGGTATAAAGCCGCAGATGACGGGTGAGTTGCTAGGTAGATCGTATTGTTCGTAGCGATGGAGCCTCAGCTCGTCGACTCGGCTTAGCTTGAATTACCCACCATTATTTGCCGGTGGGTGCGTACACTTAAAGAAACAGCCAACCAACCAACCAACTTGAGAATGCAGCTAGGAAATGGTTAGTGGGGGGGGGGGGGCTAAGAGTGCCCGGCACAGGCCGGAGGGCCTAAGAGACGCAGCTTTACGAGAAGACCAACAGAAGACCCCCAGAGCAGGCAAACAGCTGAGAGCAGACCCACACATTGCACGACGAGGGGGTGGTGAATCTCGTCGTCTAGACTTCAACGGCAATACGCCTGGATGCTCGCTAGACTCGGGCTGAGCCCCGGCAGCCGGCCGGGAGACAGCGGACGATCCACAATGGTTCTTCAAAGCACTCGGCTGCTGTATCATTGTGGTCGTATCGTTCGTTGAATCACTCCTTTGCGCGGTCGTGATCTTTTCTCTTTCGACTCGCTTGCGCGTCTTGTGCGCGTCATTTGGCGTTACATTGAGTGTTTGAGTTCATCAATCGAATCGGCGTGCGGTTTAGGGACCTGAATGCGTGTATTAAGCTAAAATCTTGTACAAATGTATCTTCTGTACTACCGAGCCGCAGAAGCACATTCCGTTTCTACAACAACAACAAAAACAAGTACTATAAAAAACAATAACTCATATGATGCGTAGTGTGTAACTTCTTAATACTTTTGGTTTGTTTGCTAATCTATAAACACACGCACAGACACATGCGTATATATGTAAAACGTCTGTTCATATATATATATATATATATATATATATATTTATTCTTTGTCTTAATTCAAAGCTTCATTCTACAGCACAGACAGGCAAAATTTTGCGCCAATCGATCGTGGTGTTTATTGTTTGAGTTTGACTAAAAAAAAGTGAAAAAACGAGGTTTGGCAAAAAGCCGAACATGAAGGTGCAACTAATCTGCATAAAGTTCTGTGTTAAAAACCACATCATATGTTCTAAAGTGGTATGCATTTTGCGAACTGCTTGTGGTGATTAAGCACTACCCTGAAACAATGGGTATACGTGGAACCGTCGATTTCGCGACTCCCGTCAAGAGACCGGAGATGACCCCCGTTTGGAAAGGCTGCAGTCAATAACCGAAGAAAACGTTAAAACAGTTCGGATAACGTACTGCACAAATGCCGAATTATTTATTATAGGGGAGATACTAAAGGAATGGAAATATCTAATGGACTAGTTGTAACAGTTTTAAACGATATTTTATGCGTCAGAGGACTGGCAGCGAAGTTCCGAAAATCATGAGTTTCCAGCAAATGAACATCCAGCGATAACATTAAAAAACTTTGGTTTTTATAAATTTGTATCAGAACTTTTCAATGCCTCATCGTATATATATATATATATATATATATATATATAACCTATCATTTGTCTAGTAGACCATCGTATGCCTAGCTTCATACTTATTAAAAAATAATCGTCGAAAAGACAAATGTGTTACGGCAACGGTTAATACGATACATATGCAAGGTCATTCAAAATCATCTCTGAATCAGAGACGTGCTGCAAACACGTATTATAAATGTTAGCTCATTATTTGCTGACTAGTTGGAAGTACACCTTTAAACAAAAAAGCGACAGAGAAGACAGATAAAAATAGAAAAATAGATAGTAAATAGCAATAAAAAATAACGGCGAGCGCTGCAAAAGACGAAAAGCGAACAAAGCCAAATAAGTGGAAACAAAAAACTGGAAACATGAAAAGAGAAATCGCAAAGAGCGAAGAGCGGAAAGTGTGAAAGAGAGAGAGTGCTGACGCTTGATAAACGTGACTGAGCGAGCAGACTCGAGAGATGCCTTTGCATTTAAACCCGACCTGTAGCGTCCACAAGTGGATGACCGCACGCGCAATTGTGGCCAAATTTCAAGTCTCTCCCGGATTTAGCAGGAAAGATCTGTCGGTTGCTTGGTTGCTTGGTATCTGGCTCGCTTATTTGCCCAACCTGGCTGGCTGCATTGTCTGACCGTGCCCCCTATGTCGACCGTGGGTACCATCTCTCCGTTGCCTATTCGCTTAGTGCCAGTTGGCCGAACTAGACTCAGCCAGCCAGAATGAACGAGATCTAGGAAGGAAGTAGTGGCCCAGCCACAGACGGTAGACCGTCAGCCCAACGCAATGCGGCTGCGCAAACGAATTCCGAGGTGTTCCTCTAATGCTTTATTCATGAACTATGAAGCTCGGCCGGCGTTCCGAGTGCGTCTTTTCTATCGCCGTGTTTAGGATCTGGTTCCGTTTCTCGTCTCACTTTGGCGAGAGACGCATCCCGCTACCGTGCCCGATGAGTCGGTGTGCTTTTTGCGTGTGTAGCGAACGGTTGGCCTTGTATGTATCTAGCGAGCGTTTGCGCGCTGTTCACCTGCCGACCCCGCTCGCCAGGATTCTAATGCGCCGCGTATTAGGTCGTTGACTCGCGGCTGGCAAGGTGACCTCAGTTATTCCTCTCTGTCGAAGATTCAAGACGCAGCAAGCGGACAAAGTGCGGCCTATTTGCGGACCCTCTAAAAGGTCGCAATTGCCAACACTGCCACGAGGTCAAATTGAGGCAACCTGTACAGAGACCCCACCATACGGTGAAGTCCCTTCTCCTTTGGTTAAACACAAGGCACAGCTCGGTTGGGCCCTTCTGTTGTTCTGCCCGCATGACAGCAATCACCTATCTCGTTTTGATGCGTCTTGTCCACGCTATGTTGTGATTGTGGCCGCACGAAAAAGGGTTGCTTGACTAGACGTCGAATTAGAAGTCACTCTGCACTTTGCGCGTCGCCCATATCACAGGTGCTTGACTGACCTTCTGAACATTAGCCCGTGTAGACTATTCGTCACTGAGAAACTGGGTGCCAAATAAAATACACTGTAAAATAAATCAGTGCATCTCAACGTCATTGTTGGAACGACTTTTAATAATACTAAACTAATTGCTTGGTAGCGATTTGTTTGCGTTAGAAATTCCGCATCTTGTTACTGATGGCCGTTTGGTCTGGTGGCTATACTTCAGCTAGAAACCGACGACGCTCTTAGGTTCACCAACCCAAGGAAAGCATGAGAGAAGATTGGATGTAAACTTGGCTTGAGATTTAATTTTCATCTGTTACAAGGCGAATCTGAAAAAATGTCTATTTTGCAGCAAAAAACACACGTATTTAATGGTTATTTTCATTCCTATCTGTTATGTTGCAAATTGCGTTGGGCGTTTAATCTAGCACTAATAACTATGAGACGTAAATATGCCTAGGAGGATTTTTATTACACTCATATTAAATTATATTATTTAACACCTGTTCTCTTGGTTTAATTGTTCAATGCATATATATATATATATATATATATATATATATATATATATATATATATATTATTAATTGTTATTTATGTGTATTGAGGTATATATTTCTGATGTAAAAACATGTGCACAGCCCGCTCGGGGCATAACTCAAGGCGTTAGGTCCAGGTTTGGGCTGGTCCACCTAGCCAGGGTGCCTCTCACCGAAGCGGCGTTCCCTCTCTGAACATACAATGACAGACGTTGCTGTAAAAAATTTCCCGCCCTCTTGTCTCCTGTAGCAAGTATCAATCTTCCTCCGACATCGTTAAGCAGTTTCTTCGTTAGCAGCCCAGGCCCCCCGAACGTCTATATATATATATATATATACATACCTGCATACCTGCAACCTTATACCTGCGCATACTGCGGTCGCTCCTTAAGAATCTCACAGGGCCTTCAAGCGCATATAACCCGTGTACACGCCCCGGCATCTCTACGCGGTCAATATGTAAGATCCATTCAACCAGACCCGACTGCCTCATCTAATACACCTTCTCCCCTTTATACTTTTTCTAGCGATTTGTCATCAGACAACCCAGAGACACTGGCCCAAACTTTAGCCCAGGCACGTCGAGATCTCAAAATTGCCAGGGTCATACCCCGGAGGGCCAGAGAAGCCTCTCCCACAGCTTACGCAAAAACAGTTGAATAATTTCAACTCAAAGCTGGATCTTGCAAACTAGAATAGCCTAATTTCTGCTCCAGGTTTGATGCTGGCCTTACCGCATAAAGAAGATCATGAAGCCACACTAACTCGGATAATCAAAGATAATGTATCAGACAATGTACGTGACTCTCGCACAGAGCGGGAACTAAAAAACACGCAACCACCACCACTGGCTGTCTGTCAGGAGCGCTTAGAAACCTTCGAACGCCCTACAGTTAAATACTGTGAGAGCGTCGAAAATTCGGCGATCTCAGAGACAATTAGCTCATTCCCTATTGTAGGCGGAGCCGGACAGGATGGTCTGGGACCACGTCATCTGCGCGATACACCCTACCTGAGTTTTGCCTACCAGTATTCTACGGTGAAAATCTTACGGCTCTTAAGAAGAGTCAACGTCATTAGGCCCATAGCCTGTAGATTGACTTTACGTAGGACTGCTGCAAAGGTAGCAATGACGACAAATAAGAAGGCAAACTTGACAGCGATCCGGCCACATCAGGTTGGAGAGGCTGTAAAAGGCGGCGCAGAAGATTTTGAAGAAGAAAGGGGACTGACACTAAGTACTTCCAAATGTAGAGTTGCTGCTGTCGGGGACTTGCTTATGAGAGAAAGGATACAATCAGGACATCACAGATTTACTCGCTAGTATCACGCGTGTAGAGCTAAACAACTCAGAAAATTTGAATGCTCCGTGAGGCTAGACGAAATTCCGTTATCACAGTAGTCTTAATCGTGCTCAAATACAAAAACGTATGATAATTGTTGTGCGCTCATTTGATCATTTCAATGTAGGTGAGCACATCTGTCGTTTCCTTAGAGCTGATCCGCTCATGCGTATACTCGTATATAGATAGAGGCATGATCTAGAGTCTAGTGAGAGTGTAGGTTACATCTTTGGGGTGAGAGAGTGTTCTAGTGAGAGAGAGTTCTAGTGAGAGGGTAGGTTGCATCTTTGGGGTGAGAGTGTGTTCTAGTGAGAGAGTAGGTTGCATCTTTGGGTCTAATCTAGAGAGAGAGAGAGAGGTTGCATCTTTGGGGTGTCGTCGTTTTGATCGAATTTTCTTTAAGCGTAAAAATGTAGATGTTCATTTAGAATAGTTTGTAAAGACCATAGCGGTCAGGGTGTTACGAGGACTGTTGTAGAAATCCTAGATATGTCAACATGTTTGCTTATTCTGCCGTTCCAAGCGCATTTGATGTTAAAGGTTGACATGCTTAGGCAAATATGTAAATGAATATATATATATATATATATATATATATATATATATATAATATTGTGATGATTTATTAATCATTTACAATACGTTTGCACACTCGGCAGTGCTCGCCTGATTCTGCCATTCCAAGCGCATCTGATGTTAAAGGTTGACATGTTTAGGCAAAGATATATATATATATATATAAATATTCATTAAATAAAAAAAATAAAAAATATGTATATATATATATATGTTTTTTTAATGTATAATTATATATATACAGGTAGTTCAATAAGTTCTTAGAATGAAAACCGAGAATTTTCCAAATCATGTTTTTAAATTTTTCTTATTCGATATACTCCCCGAGAAGCTCAATACACTTTTCCCACCGAGATTTCAGAGCTTTCATACCTCTTGAGTAGAATTCCGCGTCGTTAGACTGAAAATAGGCATTGACAGCAGCCTTAACCTCTTCATTGCTGGAAAAACGCTTTCCACCGAGACTATTCTTCAAATGTCCGAAGAGGAAATAATCAGGGGGGGGGCAGGTCTGGAGAATAGGAGGGTTGTTCAATAAGTTCGAACCTCAATTGGGCCAGTTTTGCCGATGCTTGCCGGGACTTGTGTGCAGGAGCATTGCCCTGGTGAAACGGGACAACCTTCTTCTGCAAAGCGGGCCGTTTCACGATGAGTTCTTGCTAACGGCAGTCCAACAGTCTTGCATAATATTCCCCTGTGATCGTTTTACAGCTCTCAAGGTAGTCGACCAGCATTATTCTACGTTGGTCTTAAAAAACTGTAGCCATCACCTTTCCGGTCAATGCCGTTGTCCGCACCCTCTTCGGAGGTCCTTCATCAGGTGCACACCATTGGCAAGATGATTTTTGGGTCTTGGGAGTGTAGTGATGAACCCGGCTTTCATCGACGGTCATGAATCTGCACCAAAAATCCGACAGATTGTTCGACATCTTGGCCAAATTTCGCTGTAAAGCCAAAACAGGCGCGTCTTTTTGGCCTTGGTTGAGCAAATGCGGCAGCCATTTTGCTCTAAGCTCTTTCATCTTCAAGTTTTCGTGTAGGATAAAATGCACACTGCCTAAACTAATCCCTAATGCCTCCGCTATTTCCTTAATGTTCATTCGCTTAATTGTGCCAAGAATTTTTCGCACTTTCTCTACGTTTTCCTCATCAGTTGCCGTTTTTTGGCCTCCTAGACGTAGTTCATCCTCGGTGCTCCTGCGACCTCTTTTTAACACATTAATCCAGTTGGAAACAGTGGCAAAACATGGCGCAGAGTCACTGTACGTCTCGTCTAACTCAATTTTTACTTGGGTCGCATTCCAACCTTTGAAATAAAAATGCTTGATAACCACTCGAAACTCTTTTTTCTCCGTTTTTACAAATCACGCCGATACGTTGCACGGGAAAGCTATCAAACGAAATCGCAACGGCCAATCACCATAATATATTGAGTGCTAGCAGTCGAAAAGTTGCAGTTCCTATTAGCGGTGAAAGCGTGCCAAAATTCTAATTCTAAAAAGCTCATTCTAAGAACTTATTGAACTACCTGTATATATATATATATATATATATATATATATAAAGCACTCAGTCCATCCTCTGTACCCTTGCGATCTAATTTTCTGGCAATGATCTTGCGGGTACTGAGTTCAGTACGGAACCAAAAACAAATCGAAATAAATAATGCACCGTGACCTAAGCTAGCACGGCACATACTTCGGTTTTATTGTAAATGCATTTTTGATGTTCCAAAAGAGTAGTTCCGTCTAGAGCATATCGTTGGTAGGCATTTTTCGCTCTCCCGCATGACTTGGATGTTCCAAGCAAGCCCCAATCAATTACATCCTGTCGACTGATTATGAAGATGCGGCATGACGGGCCTGCACCCCTATTGTCGACTAATCACTGTTAGTGACATCACACAACAATGCTGCTTTACCGTCGGATGATCGTCCGGTCAGTGGGGTCTTTTTCTTGCCGACCCCCCCCCCCCCCCATGTGTCGTACGCTCTAAGGTCTCTCGCGCTGGACAGAGCGGGGTTCGGTGTGCGAACGTGACACCACACTCCTTGCCGTATCGTTAATCTGACCACAATTTGTCTGCTTCGCGCGCCTGAAGGGAACGGCAGGAAGTGCAGCTCATTGCGCCTGCCCCCGCTTGTTGTGCATTGTGTTGTCCCGCGGCCGACAAATTCGCCTTTCCCGCATGATTTACTCGGATACGCCCCCGAACTGCTAACACGCGCTGCTGGTCGCGCTTTGAAGGGGCTTCCGTCTGCCGCTGCCGTTGCAACCCCCGCCACCCGAGTTCGAAGTGCTGGCGGCGGCCATTGGAGCAGACAACAACAACAGCAACAACAACAACAGCAACAACAACAACAACAACAACAACAACAGCAACAACAACAACAACAACAACAACAACAACAACAACAACAACAACAACAACAACAACAACAACAACAACAACAACAACAACAACAACAACAACAACAACAACAACAACAACAACAACAACAACAACAACAACACAACAACAACAACAACAACAACAACAACAACAACAACAACAACAACAACAACAACAACAACAACAACAACAACAACAACATTACCAACAACACAACAAGTGCAGTAAAACTAGTCTCAGCTTGAGCGCGGAGAGAGAGCTCGCTCAACATGACAGATGGTTCGGGGGGTTGGCTCCACGATCATTCGACGAAAGGCGAGAGGCGTGCGGCAAAGTTTCGAGCGATAGAAGACAACACGCACACGTTGCGTCTTGATCCGTCCTCTCGGAACTCGGACGGAGATTCATGTCCCCGCCTCATCTTCCTAGTGCATCTTCTGTGCTCAATGACGTTGTTATCGTTAGTATTTCTATTACTACTATCGTCACTATCGTCACCTTTATATCGCCTGCCGTCAATCGCAAACTGAATCGCTTCAATTCCAATGTGCGCCGGCCACCGGCTTCGCTTCGTAGCGCAATAGCTAATTGTCTTGGCGACAGAGAGGCTAATTAAGTTGACACGCCCTGCCTGATCCGCTCAAGTTCAAAAGAAAGCAAGCCAACGCGTAGAGTATGTCCATCAACGGCAAGTCTTCATGCGAAAGTATGCTAAAAGGGTTTCCGCTTCTCTGCGTACGCACGTCGATTTGTGAATGTGTGTCTCGTAGAATAGTGTTATCATGGTCATTTTTGGCAGCGGGAGCGTTCGCCAGTTGCGTTTGGTAGACAAGACTTTACAAACAAGCTATGCACTACAGCAAAATTATAAGAAACTACTACTGATCGTGTTGCTTGAGCTCAAACAACGAAATCTGGCCTAACGGCCATATGTCTGCTAGTTTAAAGCATTTTTCTGTTGTGTCGATTTAAAGGACAACCTTAATACGGTGTCTGTATCGTAAATATTTCGTGTCGATTTAAAGGACAACCTTAAATCGGTTAATTTATCGTATTAATTGTTAAGGACAATCTTTGTATCTGGTATAGATGTGACGATTGTCATATGCAACCCCCCCCCCGAGATGGCAAGCACTAAAAATATCCAGGTCTCCAATTTTTCGTCGGACTTGTTCAATTTTATTTTCCTTTCCTGAGACAAAGCTTTCGATTGATAGTGTACTGCGGCGTCTTCAACTTCAATCGAAGCAGCTTCTTATTGCTTCGCATCGACGAGCATGGTACTTGCATCAACATTGTAAAACACCTTTCAAGTAAACCAAAGATTGCGGGAGTGAGATGTTCCTTTGCTTTGTTTGTCTTGAAGGCGTCTACGCTAACATTACACTATCAATTTGTCAGCTCCGGCGACTTAAAATTTGCCGACTTTAGCCTTCTTGCCAAGCAAGCATGCATTTTTCCCTTAGCAAGGCAGGGGAATCCATTAGATTAAGATTTGTCGGGCGGTGGGAGTTTTAGGCATAGTCTAACCCGTTGTTCTTACAGCCTGCTGGCTGACCTTTGCCTACGAGAATATGCTATAACTTTTTCTTAAACTCTGTTCTGACCACAATGTTCACATACTCAGTTAATATGGGCCATCAGGGGCCAAATGAATGTTGCAGCAGTAGTGCAATGCCCAACCACGTCCAACAGAATAAAAAATGTAAGGCAAACTAAATTGAAACACACTGGCTTGTATTGTTCGCATTTGCCAATTGACCTTCACTGTCATTGCACTGTGTGCTTTAATTGACGTGCGAACATGTATCCCCATTGGACTAAACGAGTTTACTAAGTATCACATATATGGCAATCTTTGTGAATTGATAAAACAGTTAAAAGCATGATGTGTTCATAAGGCAGATATAGACATTTAATCCCCTAAAATATTAAGTGTAATTTTTTATCGCCTATATAATGCAATTTCAATTGCCTTTGATCAACAATGTAATGTCGAAGCACACATGTTTCTGTAACGTGTGAAACGTGTGTTATTCACACTCACTAGAATAAAAAAATGACTAAACTACGATGAGCATTATCTCTGTTTTTTTTCTTATACCCGGCTGGGTAAGTGTGTTTATGTTACATCACAGTGTTTCGACACAACGATCAATTTAACGTTTTGCCAGTTCTGCTATAGACAGAATTGCCGGACAAACCGCGGCGTGGTATTTATCACATTTACTCTAGCATCGTTTGCATCAACACTCGTCTTGTGGTTCATGGAAGCCCTTCACGTTGCACAGAACGGGTTAGAATTAAAAACATTTTTTAAGGAGGTTGTTTAAGAACGTTAAAAAGAACGGGTTGCAAAGGCCTATGTTAAATCCGGATCTTTCACCCCGCTGGCCCTCCACCCAGTGCTCCTCATTGCTGCTGTCCCACAATTCCATCGTTTTTGCAGTTCCTCTGTCAGCAGTGGGCCACCCTCCAACACGTGGACCACCCTATTTCTGCGCGTAATTCCTGCCTCATTTCTGTTTTGATATTTAGTAGTGCACGCTCTTGGAGGAGAGACGTTTTATGTTCTTCGTTTGTAAGCTAGGCACATCCCGGGTTACTGCAGACACGTATGCAGTACTGAATACTAACAAATGTATAATATAAATATTAAAAAAAAAGCATATAATACGTGCTAACTCTAATGTATTGTAGTACTCTGTGTTGCGATTTGAATGAAAACGCGTCTCACCGAAAACTGATTGTCCGCCGCAGCCATATGTGAATTGTGAAACTTGCAATGTTGTACGTTTTATCGGTACGTGCTTGACAACAAATCAAGGCAACCGTTTGATAGATAACGCGCGCAAGTTTAGGGGGGTCGAACACGTCGGTAGTCGTTACGTTAAACACATTTGGATATACATATAGTTTATTTTCCGTATAATACATTAAGTAAATGTTACACACATCAACTAGCTAAGCCGAAGCGCATTGTGACTGTCACGTGTCGTTACGTTCGTAGTTATGTGTAGTTTTGCAAAAATAAAACATGATATGTACATATGTAGGCCGAATCATGCTGAGCAGTTAGTTTAGCCAGTCGTCCTGAGCCTGAGTGTGACCTTAACGACCCCCTACGCTGCCTGCACCACACAGCTAGTGACGCGTCGGTCGGTATCTCTCGACCAAGCGCTGCGCTACAGCTAGTTCCGCGCAAACGGGCGAACGTCGATGGCGCCGTGCGTAACCTATCAATCACTGTATTGCTGACGTGGTTGTGATTGGCACGCGCCATATATATATGTTTATATATACGGGCCGTTTCGTGGTTTTGTCGAAACGGCTTCTCAAGGACGGACAATCGTAAGTAATATTGATTGGGATGCATGATGACGGCCTGCCGCAGCCGTAGCCGTTACATTCGAAGACGACTATTTGTCCTTCAGTAAATAGATGAGTCTCTTTTTCTGCCTGCGTCCTGCTTGCGCATTCGCCCGCATTCGCTCGATCTTTCTTGCCACACAATAGGACTATATAAAATAGGACTATATAAAAAAATACACACACACACACACTCACATACACGGTCACATTATATGCATACATTTTGCCCGCCTGCCTCCTTTCTCTAGAATTTTAGAATGTTTAAGTCACGATTTTTGAAAGAGCATTGAATGAGCACGCTAAAGGCAGGCCGCCAAAACATGTGTGTCACGCTTGATATTTATATATATATATATATATTATATGTATACGGGAAACTCGTTGCACAGACGTCACCTGACCAAATGAGCCCTCATAAATTAGCGCTTGTTCAGAAGTCGAAACTTAAAAGTTGAGTGTTTTAAAAGTACTGCGTAGTTTCTGCATATACTTTAATTTTGTTTGAACTCTTTGTCGCCTCATATATGCGTATGTATATATATATATATATATACTATTGCGCAATGTATGCTATATATATATATATATATATATATATATACATATGGTGTTCAAAACGTATCGCGACTTTTGTGTTTTTTCAAAAATTATTCATTTATTCATGAATATCTATTTTGTTCCCTTCAAAGTAATCCCCATGAGATATTATACACTTGTGCCAACGGTTTTTCCAATCTTCGAAGCACTTCAAAAAACCATTTTTTTTATCTTGTTCAGCTCTTCCTTCGATGCCGTCTTTATCTCGTCAAGCGTAGCGTAACGTCGTCCTTTCATGGGCCTCTTCAGTTTAGGGAACAAGAAAAAGTCACAGGGGGCCAGATCTGGGGAATACGGTGGCTGCGGCATCATTAGTGTGTTGTTTTTGGCCAAAAACTCGCGCACAAGCAACGATGTGTGAGCAGGGGCGTTATCGTGGTGCAAAAGCCAATTTTTGTTCTTCCACAAATCCGGGCGTTTCTGGCGGATTGCTTCGCGCAAATTGCGCATAACTTGCAGGTAATATTCCTTATTGACCGTTCTACCCTGTGGCAAGAACTCATGATGCACCACGCCCCTGCAATCGAAAAAAACTGTCAGCAAAACTTTCACATTCGACCGAACTTGGCGCGCTTTTTTCGGTCTTGGTTCGTGCGGCAGCTTCCATTGAGATGATTGAGCTTTGGTTTCCACGTCATAACCATAAACCCACGATTCGTCACCAGTTATGACCCTCTGGAGCAAATTTGGGTCGTCGCGGACAGAGTCCAACATCTCATTAGCAATGTTCATGCGATGCTGTTTTTGGTCGCAATTGAGCAATTTTGGTACGAATTTCGCGGCGACCCGTCTCATGCCCAAATCATTGATAAAAATCGAATGGCACGAGCCAATCGATATGTTTAGGTCCTCAGCAACTTCTCTAACGGTGATTCGACGATTGGCCAATACCATTTTCTCCACTTCATTAATTTTTTCGTCTGTTGTTGAAGTGCTCGGGCGTCCGGCACGCTCTTCGTCGTTCACATCTTCTCGGCCTTCTGAGAACATTTTGTACCACCGATAAACGTTGCTTCGGTCCAAGGTAGCTTCTCCGTGTGCCACAGTCAACATTCGAAATGCATCCGCGCACTTAATTTCGTTTTTCACACAACATTTTATACAGGTTCTTTGATCCATTTTTTTGAATAGGTAAAAATCGAAGACGATCCAAAACACGTGCAAGCAAAGCAGCTGTCAACAATTAAGTGAACATTCAAAATGGCCGAGCTTGTCGGCATAAGTGAGAGACATGAGTACCAACATAACGCCACAAAAAATCGAAATTCGATTATACGTAACCCGCGAAAATTCAAAAGTCGCGATACGTTTTGAACACACCGTGTATATATATATATATTAACATGTATACATTTGAAAGTCTTTATTATTCGATTTGAGATCCCCAAATGATCAGATTTTAAGGATATTGGAGTATCTGATGTCAGCAAGCCCTTCCCATCGAGTGCAAAACAAATTCCCTAGAATGATGCGCTAGAATAACACCCGGATGTGCGGAGCTTAGATCCGGGGCTGCATACTGTCCGATCCATTAGTGCAGGCTAGTTTAAGCTAACACGTTTTAAACTAAGCGCCGTCCAACTAATTTAAAATAAATGTTGGGTCTTATTCTTTAAAGAGTGGAACATAAAATGCGAGGCTCCTACAACTGTATAATCTCTTAAATTAAAAGCTCTTTAATATCCGCTAATGATGAGATACGTGGCGCAATGTTTGACTACTATCGATTCAACCCCAGATATCTACGCTATGTCGAGACAATTCGAGCGTTCTTTTCTAGTTTTCTATAGAAACCTTACGCTATGCTGATTCTGTGGTTAGTAGAAGTTGCCGTACCAAAATGCTAATTCGGCAGTTAGTTTAGTTGGTCATAAAGGATGCTGGAGGCCGCAACATGATCTGAATAACGATGACTGCGTTTCTCAAGAACATTATAAAAATGTAGAGCCCAAAACTGCTTAATGACTTTCAGAGCTTGAGGATCCCTCTAACACCGATGCTACGTGTTTTTTTAAAGTCTAAGCAGTCGACTAATTTCATTTATATCGTTTATGACTTTGAAATACTTGCCCCGCAGCTTTCGGAGAATATTAGGAAGTGACTGCTCGTAGATCCGGGGCTAAGAGCAATCACTTATCAATTATTACATCAGATGCACAAAACTGCACTCCTTTTTTTGTGATGCAGTTTTGTGAATAAACCACGCTCTGAATATATATATATATATATATATATATATATATATATAAATATATATATAAATATATATATATATATCACAGCCTTATCCTTTAATGGAGATAGGGGTCGTAAAGCTTAAGATCAAGACGATCGTTGATATAATCTTTACATATTGTAATAATACTTAAATGCATGCTGTTTTTCTGCTGCCTGTTTTTTCGTCTTTGCTTCGCTGTTTAGTTTAGGCCGCCATTCGTTTAGCAACTCAGCAGTTTCGTAGAAGAATTCTCGAAGGTAGCCGTTGTGTTGTTGAGCTAAGGTAGTTAAAAAAAAAACGAACAATACAGCATTCAATAAAACCTTTCCGTTGTAACGACATGTGTCTTAGAGATGGGTGAAAAATCCGATCAGACACTTATGGATCAACCTAGTAATCTACCCCGAGGTTTTTCACAGCCCATATCAGCTAACCACACCTGCCGGATGCCGGATTAAAAAGGCATGACGTTGAACGTGCAGTAGATAACAAGGACGCTCACGTTGCGAGCGATGCCGTTTTGTGCGCCAGGTCCACTAACTATCGTTACCGATACCGCATTATGATAGTCGTTGCTGTTGCTACACTGCATCATTTATCGTTTGTTGTCGACGTTGCCGTCCCTCAGATCGTTGTTGTTGTTGTTGCTGCTGTTGCTGCTGTTGTTGCTGTTGTTGCTATTGTTGCTGTTGTTGTTGCTATTGTTGCTGTTGTTGTCGTCGTCGTTATTGCTGTTGTTGTTCTTAACGACGAAGCTGGGTTATGAAGATAACGACGCCCCTGCGCCGGAAATGAGACATTTGCTGCTGTTGCTCCAATTGTTTTGTGCTCTGCTTTGCTCTCTCACTCGAATCGGACGCGTCAGTTGTCAGATGCGGTGGTACTTCGTTTCAGTCGACCCGTCTGCCCGTCTGTCGGTTCGAACCGCCATCCGTCTCTGTAAATAGAGCTGTTCATCGGCGTGGCGGCGCCTCCGACGCGAGGCAATTTCCGTTTCAGATTGGGCGACGCATCCTGCCCGCCGCTTTAAAGTCGCTGGTTGCAGGCAGAGACGAAACAAAAACACAAGCAAAAAACAAAAGCAAAAAGACGTACAGCAACAGGCAACAACAAGGAGCTGATGACCTGTCGGCATCACCTTTCTTCTGCTGCTACATTCGGTCACGCCTCGTTGTTTTGTGCATTCAATGGGGGGCATTCAATGAGCCGTCGTTCACCTATTGATCACATGTTGGTCTACTTTTGATTCGGCGTTGTGGTGGTGGTGATGGTGGTGTAGAGGTAGAGGTTGCGTACGCTGCGGACAAATGGAAGCTGTTAACCTCATACTATACATATGTATGTACTCCCCCCTCCCGACCGACTGAATTCCAAATTTAGACGGCCAAGAACGGATGAACTGCTTGCTGTTTATTATATCACTTCTCCTCGGTAACAGTGAAGGCACTGCATTTTTATGCCAGCTTTTTCAAAGGCTTGATGCCCTTGTCGAGATCTCTTCGAACTCGGGTAGCCTCCTCGTGGTGACACGACAGCGCTACGTCAGTGGCTAATTCATTGATCAGTACAGAAGAAAAAGCTTGCCTGCCATTGTTTCAGCTCCCTTTGGAGGGTTTCTCTCGGCAAGCTTACTTGCGACAGGTCAGTAAAACTCCATGAAAGTTTTCATTGCAAATTTTACTATTTGTTGGCATTGAAGCAGATAATGAACAAAGCACAATTGTGAGAAACAGCTATGTGAATCGTATTCTTTTTAGCGCAACACCCGCTCCACCCCTTATTGGCGCGGATGTAGAAGCGGCAGTGCAAACTTAATAAAGGAAACATTCTAGAAGCTATCATAATTAGGCAATAGAACAATCAAAAACCTTCAAGACGGCCACCTATCGTCAGCTGTCCGAACCTACACTCTGAGTAATGCAGAACCATTTTTTTGAATCAAGCAAACAAGCTTTGGTACAAATCTCGAAGGAATTCAGCATTATTTCGTTTCCAAGAATCAGAAAAGTGGGATAAGATCATTTGTGCAACTGTTGAACTTTAACTGAAATGTGTAGATGGTGGTATATACCTAAAATATTTAGAGGAGCCAGTTGATTTATATTTATTTCATAATACTGTAAACTACTTTTTGCGAGACGTACTAACTGACCAACTAACGTAAAAGAGCAGAAAATGTTGCTCGCTTCGGCAAAGGAGTGTTAACAAGGGCTGTCGATTTATTTTGTCAAAAAAAAACACGTAGGTGGTGTATTACGCCATTAGCTTAACCAATTCGTCGGACTGATCTCGTTCGATCTCGAAAAGCAGTAACGTGACACAGTAAAGAGTCATAGCATATTGAATAACCGTGCCGTGGCCTATACATCTTTAGCCATATACGTTTTTAATGTACACGCGTTGCATAAGTACTGCAAGCAAGCTGAAACTCATTGAAAAACCGTTATGCGCTAGACTATATCTGTCACTTATAATCACCGTCTTAACGCGATGCCCTGTAAGAAACGCGTGTGCACGCGTTGTAACAATATATATATATATATAATATATATATATATATATATATATATATATATATATATTAATATTTATATTTACACACCCTTTGTCAGGGGGGCTTTATTTAGGCTTCTCGAAACTTGATAACAAACGCGCCATCCGGCGATCTAGATGTTTGGTGATGATGATTGCACTTGCGGGCTGTGCGCCACGCGAAAATTCTATTTATGATTTCTTTCCTGGCTACAGCTTTAGCCTAAATGTTTAAACCAGAGCGAGTTATAGTCGTCATGACTTCAGCTTGTAAACGTACATCTGTTAATATTATTTAATATAACGGCTATATCCATGCACTCAACATTATTCCTGTTAATGTTGCAGCGGTAGGCTGCATGCCTTATGAACTTTTTATAAACTGTGGCCAGAATCTTCTCATCACATACGGGGGAAGCATATAATAAGACCGGGGGAACATATTGCTTATACAGTCTGACGTGCAGGGAAGCGTCTTTAATAAAAACGAGCGCAATATCCAGTTTAGTCTTTTGCTAGCAGCCGTAACCACTTTAAGCATATGAGGTGTATGGTTCAATGTGTCAGATGTCAGTATTCCCAAGTCTTTGATCGCTTTTTTAAAGGTTAGTTCCTCAGAGCCTAGGGTGTATTTGTGTACAGGATTGTTATGTCCAAAATGTAGCAGAGCACATTTATTAACAGATAGTTTAAGGTCGATGCCATTACACCATTCCAAAAATGTGTCTAGCATTTTGAAAGGTTACTTTTTTTGCTTCGACCATCTACAGGTATATTCATTTTGACGTTCATCAGCATGCATTTTTTACATACACGACTGGAGGTATATGAATAATCTATTCATTGGACAAAGCGCAACCTGTATGGAGTTCTACAATGTTTTTGTTTTAAATAAGCACATGCACACTTTAATCAACGTTTATGCAGAGACTGTTTCTTGTGTTAGAAATGCATTTGATAATTTGTTGTATTGAACTAAAACATCATACATTTTTCTAAACGTCCATACGTTTATTCAGCTTAAGTTTAAATTTCTCGAACTATATATACACAGTCATTCACATCGTTATGTACTTATTTGGAGGTTTGGTAGAACTCGGCAAGAAAATATATTTTCCCAATGGAGGGAGGACGCTGAAACGTTTTGTTTAGGAGAGAGAGTAAACTTTATAAAGGTGGTTATTCTGCCTTTTTTCTCCTACATAGTTGTGCGAAATCTACGTTTGCGGGAGAACCAGTCAACGCATGAAGGAACCAATCATATAAACATGTTTGAAGGAAAACACCCTATGCAAGCATGAATGTGTTCGGTTTTGATATGGTTATCAAAAACGTTTAGTTACTTGACAACTACGTAACGCAGCACCGTCACTTTGATACGAAAATGGTGGGCATTAAATTTGCTATTGCGTGAGACTGGTCTTTTAATCGTCACACATTTTTGGTCGTAATGACAAAAGTTTACGATTTTCACGAAAAAGCATTAACGTAAGACATAATAACATATCGACTTTTAATGACTTTCCTCAACCTGGCTATTCGCTTTTCGCTACCCAAGCTAGTGAAGTGTCCTTTGTTGCGCAGAATTTTCCTCCGAACACGCCGATATGATTGGTTCCTTCATGCGTGACCTGGTTCTCGCGCAAACGTAGACTTTGCACAACTATGTAGGAGAAGAAAAGTCAGAATAACTACTTTTATACATTTCACTCTCTCTCCTAAACAAGACGGTGCCGGGTTCTCCCTCCATTGGAAAAAAATATTTTCTTGTCGAGTTCTACCAAACCTCGAAATAAGTACATAACAATATGAATGACCCTGTATATATATATATTATATATATATATATATATATATAATATATATAAATATATTCCCGTAGTAAAATTCATTAGATTTTCAGAAATAACAAAAACAAACAAACGGCAAGCTATAGGTGTAGGTGAGAGGTATAAACAAATGCCTTCCGTCTTCCTTGCAGATGACATAATAGGGGGTAGTCATAATAACGTGCATAGGTAGTAGTCATAATAACTTGCATAGGTAGTAGTCATATAACTTGCTATTCGCTACATTGCTGTTGCTGCCACCGCTGCAGTAGTTTGACAAAGAAGAGCAAGAAGAAGAAGACATAGTCTTCTGCAACACTTCTTTCTATACGACTACTACTGTACCAGGAGTAACAACTTTTCCACAGATCAAGTTTTTACGCACAAGTAAGCTTGTGAGGATAGCGACCGCTCAAGTTCACCCCATACCCGTGTGCTGTGCACCGTGTGCCGGCGGCCGGGTCCATCGTGCAGCAACGCCCAATCGGACCTTCGGTCGGGTCCTGGCCATACTTATTGGCCAACTGTGCCCCATCGCGGCCGCCTTGAAAACTTGACGCCTTGAAGTGTCTGGGCTTTCCCTGCTTACGTGAGCGCGCGAGCGTTGAAGGCAAAGCGAGAGCAACGGTCACAGAAAAAGAAAAAAGACGGCGAAGCGGCGAAGACAAAAGAAACAACTACTCTGCTTACTCCGCTTAGAAGAGGACATGCGTGCTCTCGCGTAATACGCGCTGTAGCACTGCAGCTTCTAGCTGAAGGTAGTTCGATTTCGAGGGATTCTGCTTGGCAGATAGGAGCACACTGATGCAAGCGCAAGTACCGCCAGACTGCCGTCCTCTGATTAACCCACACCGCAACGTGATACAACTAATAGTGTAATATTGCTCTAGTCTACGATCGGACGTAACGACGTCGTGCAAACAGGAATCAGTTGGTGCCTGCAGTCAGTCATTCATGCTTGTAGATCATAACATCGATCATCTGTACAGTAACACTGTAACTAGTAGTAGTAGTGGTAGTAAAAATATTGCGATTCAAAACTCTCGTTGCGGACCGTTTGGCTTCGTTGCACGTGCTCGGCAAGAGCAGAAATGTTGTTGAGTCGACACGGATGCGGAAAAATGCGTTTGTACTTTTAACCAGCAACCAGTACGAACAGATGGCTGCGCTATGATCTATCATCTCAATCATGTCAGTGCAATATCGATTTGGGCGAGATTCGTACTCGACATGTGCAAACTTGGTATGCGTCATTGATTGACACACGCCTGATGCATGTGCTGTTTATATAGCGATCGTCCAAGCAGTAGAGTTTGATGTTACTAGGCTGGTTGATGAAAATATGACACAACCTCCTCATTAAAAAAAAATAATTTCAGATTGGTTGATAATATACATTTGTATTTATTTTATTACTCCTAATTAATGTGGCGATTGCAGAATTGCACATCAACGCAATGCTGCAATTGCGGAACACATTTATTGTGAAGGGTTTGGGTTACGAAGGCAGCGTGATGTGTTCCACACCGAATCTGTATCTGCTGTCGACTTTGTGGCATCAGGTCGACACGCAGCACCCGGTCTACACCACCTAATCTATAGACCACAACGTGACGCCGTCTCTCTTCTCAATCTCTACTGCCGATTTGCAGCGTAGCGGAAGGTAATGGTTTATCCTTAAAACGATTTAGCAAGTAGCCCTTACTATACACCGGCAAAACTTACTGGACCTACTGCATTTACAGCAAATCAACTTGGGTGTGTACAAATGTGCACACTCATTATGCGTCTCGAATCCAGTAGTCGTGAGTACATTGTCTTGTGCGAAATTACAGATGGCTCGATACGCTCTTCCTTGCGCACTGCTGCTTATGGCGACACTGCTTTCGTCGAACGTGATGGCTAACAAAAAGGCTGTTAGGAAAGTGATTTCGAACAAAAATGTTACGCACGTGGCGTCTGAACTTCTCGCGGTGCAACGTAACATCTCCATAGATGATCTAATCAAGGCAATCATGGTGAGTGCGTGAGATTCTCATACGAACCAGTTGAGCCGAACGGTAGCTTTACAAGTTCAGTCAGTTGCATCTCAAATACAAACCGGCCTCGAGGAGTTGCTTGATCGGGCGAGCCACACCTATTTTAGGCGTCGACATTATGGTCGTTGTCGTTGTCGTCGTCGTAAAACTGATCATTGCTGCTGTGATAATTGCTCTTCACTTGGTTTATGCTCTCCCTCCAGGACATATGGGAACGTGTCAACACTTGCCTGAACCTTCTCTCATCGAATGCGAACGTAAAACTAATGCGGTCGACCTTCCTCGGCGTCGTTGATTCCTACCGAAAGTGCTTCAACTTAAGTGCCAGCTCGTCGATAACTGAGAGCATGAAGTGCACCAGGACGCATCTCCAGAATCTTTTGCTGCGTGTTACACTCACCGATCTCAACGACCTCACCAACACAGTTATGTGTGCCGCAGATGCTATTCACCGTAAATGAGCAAAATATAAGAAACACAAATGTATTGCGTTACTACTCATTACGTATATTCATTGATCCGTGATGTTGGGATATCAGCAGACTCCCCAGCTGGTGTAGCGGGAATGGTCCTCTAAAAGTGTGTTCTTCTTCCTGTCTCTCCTTTTGCGGCTGCGTTCTTTTTCTTCTCCCTTCTGTTTTCTTACACGCAGTGTTGCCATGTGTGCATGCTCTACACACATGACTGCATGCTATTTTATTCTTCTATATTTTTTATATGCACATACAGGTGTAACTTAATTTAATTTGTATTGGCAACGTAGATTATGGGCGGAACAATATAGTGAAGTATATATATATATACACATTTGTGAAGTAAGAACATATGCACAGCCTGATCGAGGCATAACTCAAGGCGTTAAGGTCCAGGCTTGGACGGGTCCACCTAGTAAGGCCTATATACATATATATATATAATCGTAGGCGTCATAAAGTGTGTCATAAATAAATCGTATTGTAGATCATATATATATATATATATATATATATATATACACATATATATATATATATATTTAAGTTATTCATATATACAAATAATTATCTCTATTAGTGCGTTTAGTAACAAATTTGTATATAATTGCGTTTCATTATTTATTTGCATGAA
The DNA here is from genome assembly GCA_003439945.1 of Dermanyssus gallinae. Lineage (NCBI taxonomy): Eukaryota > Metazoa > Arthropoda > Arachnida > Mesostigmata > Dermanyssidae > Dermanyssus > Dermanyssus gallinae. The sequence continues at coordinate 225,622 of QVRM01001736.1, forward strand.
TATCAACAATATCAATAAGCACTTATTTATAAGTCTAAATATTTATCTATAAGATAAACAAATTGTTAAGCACATCTTTAAGAACAGAAACGGATCATATTGTCCATCCTTCTTTCCGTTTACGGTTCGCAGGCTACCTAACAATTGTGCGCATGGAGAGTGGGTCGCATGATGCTTTGTTCAAGTTTTCTTACACGCACCTTAGAATTGATTTTTAAAAGAAATGTTTCCTATCCTGCAAATAATAGTAGAAACCGTGTACAGCAAACTATAATTTGAGAATAAACTCGTCTATCACAATTGATTTTGGGCATATTTTCTATTTATAGCAGAAGTTGACACTAAAATATTTGCGATTTACACATTATTCAGTATTCTTACCTTTAATAGATAGATAGATCAAACTATGGTAATGATTTATGATGTTGAGATGAGACAAAAGTGTGTGGTATTTTGTTACCGTGGACCGTGTTAAAGTAGCTGACAATATGATGTAAGTACATATATAAATATTTTCGTTTGCTCACAGTATGAAATGGAAAACGTTAAATCGAGACGTCTCATGTTCAAATTTATGAAGTAGTAGACTTAAAAATGCCCGGATGTACAATAACGGCTTAGTTATCTTAGTTCTACTCATGTAATGCAGTTTTATTCTTTCACATTAAACGCCTTTTTATGTTAGCACTTTGGAGTGAACACTTGTCTCCGCGTTAACGTGTGGTTACGGGTTATCTAACCCGGGATTAGCCCAGTTCAACAATGTGCCCCGAACAGATGCTGCGTTTCCTCGTTGGATGTCAAGCGACAGTCTCTGACGCAAAAATTCCGATGCTCTTGAGTCTCCCGTGGAGAGGTTAAGGCTTCTACCCACGCGCTGAATCAACTTCAATGTAAGCGGGCCTGGTCCTCCCATTGTTTCAAAGGCCAACGGACAAAATTAGTGCGGATAACTAACGCCTGAGTATTTTCTACATTTGTTAGCCTCTGCTAACCTAGACGCATGACCTGCCTGGTCCGCACCTGCACCGACCATCGAAGGGGCTAATGAGTCGGTTACAGTTGCGTCCCAAACAAGCATGCGACCACGCTCAAAGGGGGTTAGAGTAAGACCGTCAGGCCTTTTCCCGTCATCTCTGGATAGACCCGGAGGTTCTAGTACGCACGGAAAGCCAGCAGATCTTAGTGCTCGACTGAAAGTGTCATGTTCTACTCATTGTTTGCGGAGTCTACCAGCGGTAACAGTTATCCGGCTGTTCTCTCTGCTAGGCGAACGGGGAACTATGTAAAGTGGAGCAAGAGATAAAAGCACGAAACAAGCTCCTTCTAAAAGAGAGTACCAGCTTTATGCACGGGAATTGATATGGGCCGACACGTGCCTAAACGCTGTGCAATATCACCTCAGATGCTGGATAATACTTTTCGACACATGTTTGCCAGCTTTACTACGGTAACTTGTCGAACTTCGATGTATGTCTCCGTAGTCAGCTGTTCACGGCTGCTGTGTTGACGTGTTTTGTTGCGCTCCGCAAGGCTGTGGTTTTATTGGTGGTTCTGTACCGTGACGGACAGAATGCAGTTCCTAGAATTTCCTGGATATATTCCACAGTTTCTTACTTTCTTGGAAAACACAAGTTTCCAACTTGCATAAGCAGACGTTCCACGTTCCAGAGCGACTGATCGATTACAGTTAAACAGAGTAGCAGCATCTAAGCACAACGGTGAAACCTGTGATGTGGCTGGCGATTATGGTGAACATCAAGTGTGTGAACAACTTTACTCCGTAATTAATTTTGACCACCATATAGGACACGTTTTAAATATAGTCCAGGTAAGGGCCGGCCAGTCGCTACATTGCCCGCCTAAACGCCGCGTCTATAGTGGGTCAGTGATTGAGTGTCGAACTACTGTGTGCAAGTCTCGGGTTCAAATCCCACTCTTTTTACGGCCGCTAACACCGTAACGGGCGCAAGATGCCGGTTGAACACTCTTCGACGCTAGGCCGCGCGAGACTGGACTACCGGTTCAGTCGACAACAACACCAGCCGACACGCGTGGGGCAAACGACCGTACAGTTCGTGCTGGAGGAGAAAAACGCGCCGCGTCGAGCCCAATTGAAGACGCGCGGATGAAAGACGTGCGAGTCTCGCAAGATAATCCGCCTGGTACAAGCGGGTATGCGAAAACTGAGGTTAGAGATGAACATCAGATCCACGAGGAGCAGCCTGACGACGCAGGATTCATCACAGTGGCTCGCGGTAGGAGGCCGCAGGCGCCAAATGTTGTAGTAAGTGGCAAGGCAGGAAGCAGTAATATTATCTACTGACGAAGACAAGCTGCGAAATAATTTCAATGAAGTCTGCGGCTGTATTTCCAGCCATGTCAATGGGTGGATTGAAGAGCCCCGTTTTACAAGGAGTGGAGAGCTTGTCATTATAGTGGAAGCCGAACAAGATAGAGGCACCCTGCTTTCGTTACAAGAGCTGGCTGGTGTTAAGGTATCTGCCAGGATAAGTGGAGCGCGCTCGTCTGTGAGGGGTAAAATATCTTGTGTACACCCTTCTACCTCAGAAGCAACCATACTAGCTGCACTTAAGTCGTCGAGAGTGACCGAAGTGGCTCGAGTTAAAACAAAAAAAAACAGAAGAATAACGTGATGTCCACGACAGAACATGTGATCTTAACTTTTGCGGGATACTATTTGCCGTCGAATTTCCATCTGCTAGCAAGTCTTCCAGACGGAGGGCGGGGAAGACCTGTAGGTGGACTTTCAATCTATTTACGAGCAGGGTCACCCCGAATGCAATGTGTGTGTCGAGGTGAGTGTTGTATGACACTCACCTCAGGTAGTTTCAACCTCGCGTTGTTCTACCTGCCACCTCAGTACGATGATGTTGACGTTGCCGATGCGATCAGTGCTGGTCTAGCGGGACTGAACCTCCAGCTACCCACCCTGGTCGGCGGCGACTTCAACTGTCGTATTGATAGTGGCGCCGCCGACAGGAAGGGCGATGTGCTTCTTAAGCTTCTAGAAAACAGAGGCCTGCATTGCGCAAATGAGCGTGATAAATTCACGTATGTTTGCCAAAGTGGAAGATGCACTATCGACCTCCTGTTTCACAATCTTTAACATCCGAAGGAATTTCAAGAATGCGAGGTACTTGATATTCCAGCACGGAAGCACCTGCCGGTGCTGGCGTCTTTGTGTGTGCCTGGCCAGGGACGCGCCCCACGTCGGCAGCCGACAACGTACTGGTCTAGGCAATTAGATTTGCGTGTATTGACGCGCGAGTTAGAGCTGCTGAGATCAACTTCTGTCATTGAACAAAGCAACCACGCTTTGGAGGCCACTGTCAAGGCGGCTGTAGTCAAGAAGAAGTACAGACAAGGACGGGCGAGGCCTTGGTTTACACAGGCCTGCTACTTAAAACGTCGGGAAGTCTTGGGGCTCCTGCGCCGAGCACGCGCTCTACACCCCGACCCCCAGGTAGTTGCTGATCGTAGGGCGCTCTATGGCCGACATAGAGCAACCTACAAGACACTGCTTGTGGAGAGTAAGCGCCGGTATGATGAGGAGGAGGAGTTTCGTTTGCTTGAGAGAGCAGAGCACGAACCCCATGTCTACATTGTTCGCCGGCAAAACAGAAGCATTGTGCAGATCGGAAATTGGAAATTGTGCAGATCTTGCGCGGGTTACCCAAAAAAGAGTAGTGGTCCTGATGGGATCTATTACGAACATTGGGCTGAGTCGTCCGATGTTTTAGCGGAGGAGCTGTGTAAGCTGTTTAATCAGATACTCAGCGGGGGACACATACCCCAAGTTTGGCACGAGGCCAGGCTTACTCTGCTATTCAAGGGCAAAAACGGTGACAACGTGGACGATCCAAATCTCTATCGAGGTATCGCGTCGGAACGCACTCTCAAGAAAATCTTCGCCAAGTTGATTATCTCGAGGGCGCTTCCAACTGTGAAGAAGGCCCTACCTCCGGAGCAATTCGGATTCAGGAAAGGTCGAGGTACACAGGACGCGATCCACGTACTCCAGTCGGAAGTTGAACGGGTGTTGGCTGTGCCCGGGGGTCACTTGTACGCCGTCTTTATTAATTGTGTCAAGGCCTTCGACAAAGCTCCCCGTCACCTACTAGTCGATTCATTTCGGCATGCTGGGGTGGGTGGTTCTTTCCTACGAGTGCTCTCCAGCTTCTTTGCTGAAGACCGCCTTGAAGTAAACGTAAGGGGCGAAGACACCTTGCAGCTGAGTCAAAACATAGGGACCCCCCAAGGGGACACACTCAGTTGCCTGGCATTCTCCTTGCTCATCGCAGACCTAGCTCGCCATGTGCGGGAGGAGTTTAGAAACGCCGTCATAGTCATGTATGCGGATGACTAGTAGTGGCTCACCGGGACCGCGGTGCCATTCGTCGAATTGTCGGCGACGTAGAAAGTAACCTTCATCTTAAGGGCCTGCAAATAAATGCGCGGAAGACGAAAGCCATGAAGTTTCGCCGTGGGGGTCGATTGGTCGCAGCAGACGTAATACCCTGTTGTGGCCAACCGCTGGAGTTTGTTAACTCTTTCCCGTATTTGGGTCTGCTACACTATACGGGAACGACCTTTACCCGGCACATCGGCGACAGGTGTCGAGCGGCTATTACCTCTATTCACACAGAGGTGACAGACCCTCGACGACTGTCTTTGAGTGCGGCCTTGCGTCTTTTTGAGCTTAAGATTGTGCCATAGTTGAGCTACAGCCTTGGCAGGGCGTGGGGCCATCTTTCAGCGGTGAATTTTGCGCAGCTAGAAAGATGCTTCACAATATATATGAAGCGGGTCCTTTGCTTACCCCGGACGGCAAGAAACCGCTTCGTGTACCTGCTAGCGGGTTGCGGGCCGGCAGTGGAAACAATCAGAGTCAGGCTTAGGTCACCTATTACAGGACCACTTCAGCATTTTTTGTTGGAGTGGCAGGGAAAAGTGACCGAGGTCTCGGCAGAGGTAGCGCAATTGGATGTGTACCTCGCCAGGGAGCTTTGGGATGGAATGGCATGCACTAGCCGGCACGTGTACACAAGATACATTGTGCCTGGCTATCATCACTTGGTATGTTCGACCCAAGGATTTCACCAAGTTGGCGATCAATGTCGTTGCCGGTTCTGCTCGCAGATATGCGCTAAATACCACGCAGCGAGCTGCCAGAAGCATCGGCGGTCTTTGCACTTTTTCGCCCGGTGGGACGGTCGCTGAAGTGTTCAAATTGTATAAAATGAATTAATTGTATTGTAATTATGTACCATCTTTAAATGCATTGTTATTGCGAAATAAACAATATATATATTTGCCGTCGAAAGTCTGCTTGGGTCTAAAACAGCATGGAGTTGTGTTGTACCGAGATCTAACGCAGTGCTTCAAATGCTACAGTATGAATCACTTTGCCGCCGATTGTAAGGTTCTGAAGCCAAAGTGTAGGAGGTGTGGCTCCCTGGAGCATCTTAGAAAGGAGTGCAAAGCTGGAGCTAGGTGTTGCCTATGTAATGGCGAGCACGAGGCTACATGGGGTTCTTGCCCCGCTAGATTGAGTCGTATAGACGTGTTAAAGCGAGTCTCGCGTAGCAACATCGAGAAACAACCGAAGTGAGTACAAGTTACTGGTCGAGGCACACCAATCTCCACACAAAGGGCGGCCCACAAACTGAACGTATACACCACACAGCACCAGGTAGGCCTTTGCTCTTTATCAGAACCAAATGTGTAAATCTCTCGTTTTACACCTAACATGTACACTGATGCACAAAGCAGTGTGGCCGTCTGGTGGACACGTTAAGACCTGACGCTCTTCCTCACCGATTGGGGTCATACTCCTGAATAGGCTATCGGTGTTAATAACATCTCACCGATACCCAAAACACTCACTGTTTGTCACGGGGGACTTCAATGCGGTGCGCACTGCCTCGGGGGGTCACCGTGCCACAGACAAAGGCGCGACCTTCTTTGACTGGATGTCCGAGTACAACATGACCCTGGCCAACCATAGCGATGTTCCTACGTTCGCGCGCCGAGGTCAGACATTGTTCTTAGACCTCACCATTGCGGACCCTAACCGCTCTTCGACGGATACAAGACTGAAAGATCTAGAAGAACGAGGAAATCTTGAGCGACCACCGCTATCTAACGTTTGAATTGCTTTCGCCGATCACGCGTTGTCCCGGTATGCGGAGGCGCACGTGGCAAATGCGATACATCAACAAACAAGCTCTTCAGACTTTCTTTAGAAACCGGTTCAATCGCTTGCCGACACTTCTTTAGACGCGGGCACTCTGGCTACAATTCTGGCAGCTGACTGCCGGGCGGCCGGGGGCCCAGCCAGACGTGGCGGCATGAGAGCCCGGCCTGCTAAACCCTGGTGGAGCTGGGTTATTCAGACAGCCCGTGTAGACTACTCTCTGGAAGATGCCTCTGCCAGGGTTGAGCGCCTAGCCGAAATTTGCCGGGCAGTTCTCAAGTTATTTCCGCAACAACCGGCTCGCGTTCGTACCAGCATTCCCGTTGACCCTGAACAGATCCCGGAAGTAACAACGGAGGACATCATCGAAGCAGCGGAGTGGCTAGCACCGGGTAAAGCCCCGGGCATGTAGTGCGAGTGCTGGCACGATACTATTCCAAGCCTCTTCCAGAGCTAGTGTCACGCTTGTTCGTAGAGGGACGCTTTTCCACCCAGTGGAAGCGTGCCCATTTAGTACTGATATCGAAGAGGAACGCCTCACTCGGCTTGTTAGCGTATCGCCCCATATGCTTACTCGACGTTGTAAGCAAACTGGTCAAAAACGTGCTCGTTCGACGATTGAACGACGAACTGGAGGCGATGAATGCCCTCTTAAATAACCAATATGGATTACGCAGGGGCCGCTCCACTCTTGATGCAGTTTAGCGGAACATACAGGCGGCTCGCACCAAGCAGCGGCGGCCGCGCTATTTTGTGGGTAGTGCGCTCAGACTAGAGTGAGTCACGTATTCTCTCTCCGTGCGTCTAACTCCACACTGCCCGCCATCATACTGGCGGGTGTGCGCAAACGCATTTTCCACCCCTTAGAAAAAAAGATGCTGTCGACTGTAGCGCTTACGGAGAATCTAGGGTTTATATATGTATATATTTAAGTCGTCACCGTACAAAAAGTGTTAAACACTCGACAGAATAAAAGATGTTATGTCTAAAACAAATATTCAGCAGAGGAGACATGCAGCTCCTCTGTGGGACGCCGTGAGTAGCCAGTTACCAGTCTGTCAATGAACCCACAGCGCCTTATCAACAACTAGTCTAATAGCAACACTAGCAATAGCACTGTTCTGCTCAAAGTAAACACAATAAAAGTCATCGTTTCTGCACCGTTTCTGCACAAGAGTTAAACGTTTGTCATTTTTGACAGTTGCGAGCATGCAGAGCGTCGAGGCACTAATCCGTACTGGAAAATATTAAAATAGTCTTTTGCAGTTTTATATTCGGTTATGTGCTTAACTAATCTCAAAAACGTTCCGTTACAAAATACTAGTTTAAATATATATATATATATATATATAGATATATATATATATATATATATATAGCTGAGATGCTATTAGGTGTGTGGCTGCACTTGGGTTGCAGGAGTAAGATTTGCGTATAGATATCATTTTTATATAAAATCAATATGCGAGTCGCAGTAAATCGTAGGAACGCTGCATGATGCGTTGATGAAAACAGCCCCAGAAATGCACCTAAGTAGGCTAGCGATGACGGGCTACTACGAACGTAACACGGGGCGTTTAAAACCCTGTTGGCATTTCTTATTATGACATTTTCAAAACACTATTATCTTTTAAACTCAAAAACGGCATTTTTTGACCAAGTAGCCAGACATCGTTCTTATGCTCGCACTTATTCTCACAAAGCTGCTACACTTGGACCCTATTGTACCGTAAGATTGTCTTAAGTTGTCGGCACTTTCAGAAATTTGGCAAACCTTTGGTCTGGCGTACCGCGTACGTGTTTCACCCTTGTCTGGGGTACCGCAACTCAAATGTATCTTCCTACTTGATACCAGTTTTGTCCTTGCTAATCTACACCTTTTATTATTGTTGGATTATTCATGACCCTGAGAGATGCATAGACTTAAATGATGCCTCTGTGCTCCTTAAAACTATTAAGGTGCCGTTTGGAAGCCTATGTTAAAGATGCACCAGACTATAGTTAAGGGAATATAGACATCTTTAGAAAACAGGTTTACTGGAAAGGTTTTCTTTATTCTTTGACAGACATTCTTCGTTAACTTATCTTGTTACAAAATGATAACTTTTATATTTATTATTTATGTTTATTAAGTAAAAGTATTTTAACTGCACCAGTGCCACCGAGCAGATTATTGCAAACAGTATGTCATCCTCTCTAACACATGTGGCCTTTCTAAGTTGACCACATATAACACGTGTATGAACAATTCTGCGAGGCAGAATTTTAGATCTTCATAGCTACAATCATCACCGCATTTATCGCAGCAAGTATGAGCACTGACGCCCATTAAAGCGAGGACCGCGAAGCGATCGATGCGCTCCAGACATTTTAACTGAAATGTAATTAAATGTAGGCGTGTAAGTTAGTATATCATTTCAAGAATACTTACGAAATATCAAAAGACAATCGATCTGCCAGTAACTAAAAGAAATTTGAAAAACCAAATATAGTACATATACCATATCTTTTTTAACGACATAGGATACTTCGTTTCCTTCTAGCGGATTTTTTACTGGGCACCAGTACAAATGTTTTATATTTACAATGTTGTATAGTTTAGATTTGACAGAATTTAACTGACAGAATTTAAGTGATCTCATCCGTTGATTTGCTCCGAGGACTGCCCAGGGCACCACGGCAAATTGTCTTTAACTCCTCTTGAAGGCGTCTTGTAAGGTCCTTGTACTGCACAGCGCCGGCTTCGTCTAAAAGTGCAATGACCTTGTTGTCAGATCGAAGACTATAGCTGGGCCAGCCGAGACAAGTGGATCCGGGATCCCCAGGCCTCCTTTGGAAATCGGTAGTTGCGCCTGCTTTCGAGCGGGGGGTGCCAGCGAAAGATTAAGGACGGACTCGAGGTTGTTTAGCGTTAACTCGTTCAATGGACGAAGGTCGTCCAATCGCCCTGTAAGATTAGTTTCTCAAAGGAGGTGGTTGACTCTAGTGGCTGAGAACGACGAGCGAAGTAAAAAGAGAGCGCGATGAGCGCCGAGCGGGGTGAGGTTGTTAGCGACGTCCTTTAACACGCTTTGCCATTTTTTGAGAACGCGTGCGAGCCCCTGCGGTCGGAGGGGGACTCCCAGAAGCTACAGGTCGTAGACGTGGGTAATCTTACAACCCGGCAATAAAGCTTGGAGGGGACGGAGGTCAGGCGCCTGCGCACTATCACGCGTAACGTAGATCTTGCGCTTCTCGGGATTCAGCTCCAAGCCCGAAATCTGGCGAAATTCGAGCACGCGCCGAATGTCTTCGGCAACCATGGATGCGTCTCCTCTTAGTACACCATCATCAAGGTACCAAATGTTTAGTGAGCTGTTGAAAGAGTCAACTAGCTCTTTAATGCTCAGGCAAAACAGAAAGCAGGTTTAGTTTATTATTATTTTCAAACATACGCTTCTTACAGAACATCCGTGTTTCATACATCGTTTTACTTGTTATTCCAGTTATCTATAGTGTTATTAGTACTTATTGGTACTCTAATTAAATAATAATAATAATAATAATAATAATAATAATAATAATAATAATAATAATAATAATAATAATAATAATAATAATAATAATAATAATAAGCTTATCGTTGAAATGTCTTATCGATTATTGTCGATTGTCAATCAAGAATGTCTTATTGAAATGTCTTACTAGGGGCCCATTAGGCAGGCAAATAATCCCTCAAGTGCTAAACGACCGAACAGCCTTTATCGAGGGCGTATTACCATTGCTCAAGCGAATGCATCCACAAGCGGCAATGTGCGTGTGGAGATACAGCCTGAGAGCACCCCGTTTAAACTAGATACTTCGTAGTGCACCGACAGATCTCTGCCCAGATGAACTTGAGGCATATGATACTTCTACCAGAGAGATCATGAGCAAGGTGCTAAACGTCAAGCTTAACGACGAGATATGGAAGAGGGCAAGTTTATCTATCAAGGAGGGTGGACTTGGCTTAAAAAGTGCTGTAGACCTGGCTCCAGTATGTTACGCTGCTTCGCTAAACCAGTTCGGAGCTATGTCAGAGTCGTGGTAAGCCACGATGTGCAACAGCTAATTCACAAACATACGGTGGAGGCTGAATGTAAAATCAGGATAAAATTGGACCCGGCCCGTTGGAAGAATATCTAATCGGCGCAAACTTGACGGATATAGTAGCAGAAAGCTAGCAAGAACCATCCGAGACTCTTTGTGTACGCGCCGTGAACAGGCGGTTTTCCGAGCCGCCAGAGATATTTCTGGTGAAGGCTGGCTTAAAGCCCTGCTATCTCCACATTTAGGCACCATGCTGGACCCAACCACTTTCCGCATGGCTGCTGCTATCAGGATAGGAGTTCCAATTTGCGAACCCTATCCTTGCACAGATGCGGAAATGAGGTCGATGCCTACGGTCTACACTCACTAAGCTGTCCAAGAAGTTCTGGAAGGATTTCACGGCACATGGAGTTAAACAAAATTATCAAAAAAGCTCTTTGGAAGGCAAGGTTGCCAGCAAAACTAGAACTACAGAGCCTCGGACAGGACAACGACAAGAGACGATGACGGCGTGACCATACCATTATGGTCTCACGGCAAGTGCTTGGCCTGGGATGCTACAGTATCCTGCACGGTAGCTCCATCGTATCTCAGCCATAGCTCTGTTAGCACAGGATGGGTAGCAGAGCACGCCGAACAGGAAAATAGACGCAAATACGCAGACCTTGAAAACAGTGTTCACTTCGTACCGGTGGCTATGGAAACATTAGGACCCATCAGCAGTGGAACAGCAAAATTCATTCGGGATCTGGCCAGGAGAATGACAGCAACAACGGGGAACCAGCGCGAAGGCGAATATCTGAGACAGTTTCTGTCTCTCGCGGTGTGTAGGGGCAATGCCGCTTCTATAATCGGCGCCATGCGATGAGCAGCTAAATACGTGTAGTTTATGATGCCATTTTCCTTGAATAACTTAAGTGATGTACATTTCCGTAATTAATTATCGAGAGTGTTCCAAATTTTGGCCTTGGCCATATCAGGCGATTTAAGTCTATAGTTACGATACGTATTGGGTATTCTCAGGGGTGGGCTGTTTCGATTCCTGTTGGTGTTGAATGTAAAATGAAACAATTCTGGAGGAAACATACCACGGAAGTTTTTTTTTATACGCAAGAATGCCTAATTTAAATTTGTAAAGTGATGTTATTTCAAGTAGCTCATGAATAGCATAAAGATATATTAGCCATGGAGTTCGCAACAGTTTTGTGTCACAGTTGGCTTAATGGGCACCTCGTGATTCGAGCGAGACCAACAAAGTGAAGCGTTTAGCAAAATACCCTTATTGGCTTGCCAAACATAATGAGTGTCCGTTCTTGAATCAAATTGTTACCTGTGAGAAAAAATGTGTTTCTTATGACAATGTGAAACATGAGAGATCTTGGTGGTAGACACGAGTGTCTACTGCTATTAGCTCGACCGACCTTTTGCCGCTCTTTAAAGGAATAGACACATTTTTGTGAAGAGAATGGGCGTTATCTTCCACCAAGACAATGCCTCAATTGGAAAATTTTGCTGCATCCACCGTAAACTCCGGAAATCGTACCGTTAAACTATTATTTAGACTATTTATTCTAAACTAAATATTCAGATGTTTACAGAACCGTCTCTAGGTAGAGGCATTCATTTTACCAGAAGCAGTAAAATACACGTGGAGACCATTTTTGGAAAGCAAAAACCAGACCTCATTGCCATGGGCATCGAAAGTTTGTTTCAGATATGGGAAAAGGTTGTGGCAAGCCGTGGAGAGTACTATTTGGATACAAATAAGTTAACTCTTAAATATATATATATATATATATATAGGCGCATTTAAACGTTGACAAACTTGCGAAAGAGTACGGTTATATATATATATATATATATATATATATATTTATATATATATTCGGTTACACAAAACATACACACACAGTTGTAAAAAAGCTAAATTCGCCCTAGCGCCTGATGAAAAGATTGCCGCTATGAATAAAATAGTCGGTCTGTTGGGCTGGTAAGGTTATAAGCATTAACGAAATGCGCTACACGAGTATGACGGCACGCTAGCGAACAAGCTGCAAGAGGTACGCTCTACTGTGCGTCAGTTTGTTCTGGCGTTTCTTACTGAAAAACGAGCTTCACTCACGACAGAACGGAGACAACCGAATAGCCACTTATTCAAACCGCATACGTTACAAATGCATGCAGTGAGTACGTAAAATACAGAGTGCGCAAGTTATGAGCTCCGCGTGTTAACAAAAAAAATGGTTTGCAATAAATCATTTGTATACCTTTCTTTCGTATAGTAGTTACTTACGTAGGGATAATCGTTTAGAACTTCTTCAAGAAACTTGTCATCTTCGTCCGGATCATATAGGCACATTCTTTTCGGAACACAGGTACCAAGAGCCGCGAGAAATAGTAGAGCTAGACTCCAGCGTGAAAATCGAACCATCTGCAATCAGTAGTGATGGATGACATCTTTAAAATTTTGAACTGTTTAAAATGTTTGCGCCACCGAACGTTCATTGTTGCAAATGTAAAGTGAAAACGTTCACGTACATGTTCATTTGATTAGAGTATGAATAAAAAGAAAAAAGTTTCAATTATAATATTATGAATTATATATTTGCTGAAGTGTTATGCCCTTCTACAATAACGCAAAAAAAACAAGTATATATATATATATATATATATATATATATACCGGTTCATTCGACATGATGAAGACAAGGATCCGCTATTTTGTGTTAGAAGAAGCAGTGTCAATGTAAACGTAAGCGTAAAATATTCTATTTATAGGATCTGGACCGATTGCGGTGTAGAGCTACGTGAGGCAATAGAGAGGTTTAGAAAACCTGTCTCATAACACACGATAGTGCCCACATAATCACGACTTGAGTAAATAAGTTTAGTCGTGAGACGTATATTTTTGCTTATATATATATATATATATATAAATAAATTACATTTTACGCCTGAACTTTTGCGTGCACACATATATATATATATATATATATATATATATAAATTACATTTTACGCCTGAACTTTTGCGTGCACAAATATATATATATATATGATATACATTTCACGTCTGAACTTTTGCGTGCACATATATATATATATATATATATATATATATATAGATAGAAAACAAAGTGCACCGACTCTAAAGAGTGTCATTTAAAGCAGTCACATGTTTCACCTTTACACTCGCTGCTGACAGGGTCTATATATAAATATATATAGAAAATATTGTGATGATTTATTAATCATTTACAATACGTTTGCACACTCGGCAGTGCTCGCCCTAATAAAAATGGTGGTAAAAAGGTGTCACGTGAGGTTAAGAATCAGCTGTCCGTGTCCTTGCTTGATGGTAGCCCCCGCTCTTATGGACCCGGTGCGAGCGGTATATCCTCAAGGTTCCTTGCAACGTTAAAACGGTAAGATCCATAAGATTTCTCTTTGTGACGTTAAGTCCCAAGAACGTACTCGCAGATTCAGAGTTCCATACACCACTCATAGAAATAGTGATGGATCCGAATCTGCGAGGTTTTTGCGGGTCGGGAAGCGCCGCTCTTAGGAACTCGACGTCATATTTAGTGATCTTGTCCTTCCACGCTTTTCCGAGGTCCCGGTTCGGGCCGCAAACCTCGGCCAGACAGTGCATACATATAGTGGTGTATCGATACGCTTTGTTTTGAACTCTAAAATAAAACACAGCGTAGATAATACAGTAAGCAACGATATATTGGGCAGCCATATCGTGTGTTAAACCACTATATATTCATTGACTACCTACATACCTAGTATATACTTGTGATAGATGCTCTACTTCCACTGAATCGAAGAGACAGCAATTAATCTGTCTGATGCTAGTCTTCCATCTATTTACCACAAATATATATCTTAAACCGACATTACTAACGATTTTAACAATAACATCTGAAAAAAATCGCGCCATCGTTCACGTACGAAACTTTTAAAGAAATCTTATTACCGCTGTGGACCAAGACAACGATGGCATCACGTGACGGCAACAACACCGCCGGAAGACTAAGCTGCCAGACTTGTGGGCGAGTATGCAAATCTGGCGCGGGCCTCGCGAGCCGCATTAGATTGATTCACAATCAACGAGAAGTTCGTGCCACCTCCCCAACCTCTAACCGATCACAGGCTAACAATTTGATTTTAAGTTCCTCACAAAATGACACCGCTGGTTCTAATAATAGTTTTAACCTCCCTAGTACTTTACGCGTCTCCCAGCCAAATTGTAAATGTCCATCTGGTATCTGCTTAAAGGCTTTTAATTCTAAATCAGGTCTTAATTTACACCGTCGTCGTGCCCATCCGGACGAATATAATAAGAACATTTGAACCCCCCTCTCGTCTAAGAAGGCTAGATGGAACCCACAAGACCGTGAACTTTTAGCAACATTAGAAGCAGATTTTTTATTAGATAATAATAACGAAACGCCTAAAGAATTTGAACACCTTTTAGCTACTAATTTTAACTCACGCACACCTGGGGCGATTAGAAGCCAACGTAATTCTCAGGCGCATAAGGGATCTGGTAGAGGACCTCCGTAAAAATAGGTCTCACCTGGGTTTCAAACCTGACGGATCTGAGCTTCCTGGGCCTAGTCGGCCTCGATACTCTGAATCAGATGGCCCTTATAATCCATCCCAAAAAGCTATTATTATATATAAAATACAAGCCCTCACAAACACATTTCCCAAACGCAACATAATTTCAACACACCTCACTCATCTGTCAAATATAATTGCTCAGGTGAGGACCACATTGTAGCCTTAAACGACTTTCTGAACAAACATTTTACACACACTGTCCGACGTCATGCCTTTAGAGAGACTTCTTCCACTGAAGCGCGAGTATCTAAAAGGCAACAGCGACGTCAAGACTACGCAGCCACTCCAAAATTTTAGCCAAAACCGATCCAAATGCGCTCATGCGGTGCTGGACGGCTAACACACCATACACAACGTGCAGACCACCGAAGTTGTAGAACACTGGGCCAACACGATGACTCAACTACCCCTGAACCACTCCCTTGCCCCGTATGCACTCCCAACTCTGATCTCTTCGAGGTTTCCCTCCCTTTCTCCCTAACAGACACCCATGTAGCTCTCCGCGGAAGTTCTATAGCACTAGGCTTGGACAGGATTTGTCTTTCGTCCTTCCGTAAACTCCCGTTAGCAGTAGTCTGTTGTATTCTTAACATACTATTACTTAGCGATATTGCCTCAGCCCATGAAACTGCTCGCTTAGCGTTCATCCCTAAAATGAACAGTGCCACATCCCCAAGCGATCTGCGACCCCTATCTATTAGTTCATACTTACAACCAGCGCTTAACAAAGTTCTCTCTAGACGCCTCTAGAACTCTATTAAGCTTCTCCCAATCCAGCAAGCGTTTCTCCCCTATAATGGCACCTTCGAGAATCTTGCGGTTCTGGATGGTATCTATAACGATGTCAGGTCTGCAGGACGTGAGCTCAGACTCGCCTCAATCTCTCATAGAATTTAGACAAGAATGTCGCACATTTCGGCCGATTAGGAGTGTTAGGCAGGGAGATCCTTTGTCCCCCCTTTTATTTAATCTAATTCTCAACAACATTTTTTTCAAAATTAGACAAAACTAATATCGGGTACCAACTTACTGATGACTTCCGCCTTATGGGCTTAGCCTTTGCGGATGATCTCATCCTCCTGGCTTCTACGAAATCTACTCTCCAACGGCTCTTTAATATTGCGGACTCCCTTTTGAAATCCCGAGGCTTTGAAATTAATACTAATAAAAGCTTTACTATGTCCCACCTATTTAAAAAAATGGAAGGTAAATGATTTATTAATACCGTACCAAAATATAACGTTGGAGATCGGCAATTGCCAGTTAAAGGTATGAGCGATCGATGGAGATATCTTAGAGTCGGCTTTGACAGCAATGGCAGAGTTGACTTCACCAAAGATATACTCCTTCATTTACTCAACAGACTCACGATAGCTCCCCTTAAACCCCACCAAAGACTCATATATTTGAAAGACTTTCTCATTCCCCGCCTCCTTTATAAACTTGTCATTGGTCCCAGACCATCTTACGCACTCCGTAGCGAGCTAGATAAAGAGATCAGAAAGGTTGTCCATTCATCCTTAGACTCCGCCTCTCCCGCCTGACAGCACTACAACACTCCACGCACTTTAGGGTCCAATGGATGCTAATCACCGAGCACTTCATAAAAAGACCTTGCGAAAACAAAACTTCTTTGCAAGCGCTTGGGAACCTCCATTGAGACCGCTACGCAAGAGACCGATTACTGGTCTCAACAACTACACAACACGTTTGATGGGGCACATTTTAAAAAAAGCACACGAAACGCCCTTTGTACATAATTGGATTAAGGGTATGCCCTACCCATCTGGTAAGAAGTATTTAAACCTACTAAAGCTCAGGATCAACGTACTACCAACGCGTGCCAGATTGGCCAGGGGACGCCCGGGCTCGTAAAAACAACACCTACCGAGGTCTGGGTTTTAGATGCCGAGGTTTGCGGCCCGAACCGGGACCTGGCAAAAGCGCGGCACGACAAGATTACCAAATATGACGTCAAGTTCCTAAGAGTGGCGCTCCCCGGCCCGCAAAAACCTTGCAGATTTGGATCCATCACTATCTCTATGAGTGGTGTATGGGACCTCGAATCTGCGAGGACGCCCTTGGGACTCGGCACCAGGAAGAGGAATCTTATGGATCTTACCGTTTTAACGTTGCAAGAAACCTTGAGGATATACCGCTCGCACCGGGTCCATAAGAGCGGGGGTTACCATCAAGCAAGATCACGGACAGCTGATTCTTAACCTCACGTGACACCTTTTTATCACCATTTTTATTAAGCATGCTTTGTACACTTGATGTCCTGCTGAATTAATAAAATTGGCGAAGCGTACATATCTCATGGCACAGACCTTGTCTGCAAAATTGAGGCCTCAAGAAGGGATGTTCCAGTTGCGCTAAGAAACGTTCTTTGGAAACCTCTAGTAGAGTATGTAAATGCTCCAGAACTGAGGAATCTAGTATCCTTGACGCCCTTTGCCAGGTACTAGATATTCATGCGATTACCGCAAGACCAGTAAGCGAGACAGCGTCTGGAATGTCCAGGCCTCCATTTGCTACGGGCAGAAGGGCTTGCCTGCAAGCTGCCTCTGGTAGGTTTAGATACGGTAAGGAAGATAAGGATTTCAACGTGTAGGCGCTCAATTGTCTCAACGTATAGATTTCTCTAACTTTCTATTAATTTTTGTTATAATATTTATTGATCTAGTATTCGTTTTGTTTATATTGATTTATTTTAAGATATAAGCAAGCATTAAGATGGTTTTCTAAGCAAAAGTAGTTCTGGTTGGGCTCGTAAAGAAAATACAAAGAAAGACAACGAAAAAACTTCTGGCGGGGGCATGTAACGGCCTTAAACAACTATCTCGACAAAATAGCTATCATAGCACAAAAGGTAGTTAATCACACGACCAACAGAAATCTCTAGAAAAACATTAAACACTTCTTACAGAGAGGTCTGCCAAAAAGTTGATATTTGAGTTTCCAATACCAAACAAGAAAGAATAGGAATTGCAGGAATAACGTTTTCCAGAACATCGAGCATAAGTGCAATGACTGGAGCAATACCTATCGAAATCGAAATAATTTTTACTCTTTTTTCGAAATGCCTTCACCGTATCGCAGTCGCCGTTGCTTTTAAATGAGATCAATGATTTTTAACTAGATACCGCTTAGCACCGTAACATCTAGTTCAGACCCTTTATGCTAAATAAGCCTGTGCATGTCTCTAGCTGCCCTGATTTTCTGGCCCCCCTGGTTTACGCGTTAACATGAATTGCCACAAAATTGGTCAAATTCCAGAACATTTATATTTGACAAATTACTTACGCGGAATCGAAGTCGCGTCAAGACGGTTTACTCTAAGTTCCCGTCAAGCGACAGTGTCAATAAAGATGGTTTTCACTGCTGCAGAATATGACTTGTTAGTACAATTTAGTTACTCGACTCTCCGGAGATCTTATGAGATCCTGACCTACTTATGTGCCACTTCTTTGCACTGTGTGGTCACTGAGATGCCGAGAAGACTAAAGCCCTATTTCAAGTAGGCACATAAAGCGTTGTCGCTTCCCATTCAGGCCCAATTTTGTTAAAGAACTACGAAACTAGCAGAAGACAACAGATCAGCTGAGCAGGCAGGGCACGTTTTTCTCGGTGGACTTTTAGCCAACACTTAACGTCCACGGAATTGCTTTCGCATTGCTTTTTAAAACAAACCCCATAAGTATAAATGTGCCACGGTGGGGATCGAACCTGTGCATCTATTGATTGATTGTTCGTTTGACATGTATACCTAAATACACATGTCACACTTCTATATCAGGGGCGCTTAGAGCGGCAGCATTACCTGCGCATTCATACAATCCATGTATACTTCAATACCTGTTGAGTATTGACTTTCCATTAAGACAATATCTTCTTTGTAGTATCGACCAGGTTCTTTCTAATATATGGGGGGTCGAGCTAGGGCCCCCGACAGCTCTACACATCTGCTCTCCCCTAAGGCGATACATTCTTTAACATATGCTCGATTGATTCATTTCCTAGCCCACATGCTCAACGTTCTGTACTTTGCCTCTTTCTACATTTAGCTCTTAGTATAGTTGTATCCAACATCCCTGCCCTGGCATCTGCCAATAGTCTACTTGCTCTTGAATTATTATATACCCATTCTACCCCGCCACCTTGCCAATTTTCTTTTGTCTTTACATGACTTGTTTACCGTCAATATCACCATTTTATCCGATAACCTTGCTCTCGCCCATAGATGACTATTGTACCCAATCTCCCTAGCTGCGAGCTCTACTTTGCGATCCGAGTCCGTTTTAATCCTAAGTGCCATCAGTGCCATCTTTACCAGCTGCATCTGTTTAACCCATATTTTACCTGTGACACTTTTAATCCTTATATTACACATTAGCTTACTTTGTACCTCTCTTTGTATAATCTTTGACATTCCCACTCTTCCCTTAAGAAACTCCCTGGCGCAATTAAAACGGCAACCCAGTCGCAAATCTTATCACTTTCGCTTTGTATTGTTTCTAACTTCTTTGCCATCCCCGCGCTGTAAACCAGAGAGGCACTACTAAAGGCCAATGTATCTCCTCGGATTGCAAGGTGCACGCAATGTCCCCATCACGCCACCGGGCTCGGCGAGCAAGCAGGACACAAAACAAACAAAAACAATAAGTAGCACGGCGACAAGCTTGTGAACAAACTGAAACAAAAGATGCCATGGCTTAAAAATCATCAGTGGTTTTTAACCGGATCTCGCTCACCACCGTGGCATCCAGTCCAGATTTCCTTTATGCTAAATTAATCTGTAAAAGTCTCTAGCTAAGCTAATTTTCTGAGACCCTCGGTTCATGCGTTGACATGAATTGCCACAAAATTGTTAAAAGTCCAGGAAATGTCAAATTTGACCAATAACTTACGCGGGGTTGAAGTCGCATAACAAAGCTTCACTCGTAGTTCCTGTCTAGCAGCAGTGTCAACAAAGTTTCAAATTTCGTTCTAAAACTCGATATGACACGCAATTTCATTAGAGCTCAAAACATCTAGCAGTAGCGTTCGAAAACAGACGGTTTTTACTCTTGGCGATAATTGCCTTGAGCACACAAGGTACATCGTCAACATTCATTTGTGTGTTCTTGAATACTGAGTTTAGTGAAGACCATAATTTCTGGAGCTGGCGGTATTGTAGGCCAGCGATGCGATATATATCTAGCACTTGACTGTCGGGCGCCTACTTTACCATTTCTTTTGCTGGAGAGGTGAACAGCGCAGTACAAAATACAGAAAAAGGTTGACCAATCGAATGGAGTAATTAATTCTAATATGTTAACTTTTGTGGGTCTTTTTATCTATCTTCAGTTATTCAAAATTGCCTCCCCTACGCGTTGCTCTTATTCCGTCAGTATAGCGTACCATTTCTGCTGCCATGTATTCCTCGTCTCCTTCACGGCGTTAGCCCTCTCTGTTAGTATAACTTTTGTCTTCTTATTCCGTCGGCCGTGATGTCCTAACATATTGCTTCAGCGAGTGTCAGGACAGCTTGGTTGCGGAGTATTTAGGAGGCTTGAGTGACTCTGTCAGCCTGGCAAGCTGCTGGAATTGCTTATTGCTGGCTTCTTTAAGACATCCCAAACAATGCGACTAAGGAGATTTCTTGTACTTACTCTGTGTTATAGAATGCTAGGTGTTATTGTTGTTATGTCTCTCCCTGCTTCTACGCCCATGTGGCAATTCGTTTTTGTCAGTTTCTTGCTTCGTAACATTAGTAAGTACTTTTTTTATAGAGGGGAGAAATGCGTTACGCGCGAATGGACACCACCTTTGGATGTGGGCCGAACAGTGTCGGAGAATAGTCCTTCTATTTTCCCTTTGCGGCCTAGGGTTTCTCGCTGTTGATGCTTGCGACACTGACCAGAGGGGCAGTTTTCGCTGACGAAGCAGCACTTGCTGGCTTCTTAATTGTCTGTATCATCTCTTTAAATTTCGGGCAGGCCATTGAGTTGGACTACGTGTCCTTATTGCTTGTACGTGTAACACTTGCCTGCGGAAGTGCAGTTTCCTATAAATGTGGCCGAACTCCTCGCATTTGTGACACCGCCGGCCGTCAACTTTTGCCTCTTTGCACGCCTTAGCCAAGTGGCCGATCTGCTGGCAGTTACAGCACGTTGGTATCTTCAACCAAGTAAAGATGGGTGGGCAGAAGCCCAAAAGCACACCTCGGGCTTGCTTGCCATTGTGCCAAGTGTCGCCTCTTTCATATCAATCAGACGCTTGGCCAATACGCGTGGGAGCGTGACGAGCCGTTTCCAGACGTTATTGTCTCTCATCCACGCCTTTTCCTCTACGCTAAGTGCTCGGAGGTAAAACCGAGCACTGCGCTCAGCTACTTGCGTAGTTTGGAGCCTAGGAAAAGGTCCAAGTTCTGTAGAACCACCGTCATGGTTGCCCCTGCGGCCTCGCGGACAGTAGCTTCCACTCACGCTCCCTTCCTGATTATGTCCGCAAAGGTGGTCCCTCCAGCGATGCTTGTTCCGTATAAATCGATAAGCGCATCAGAGCCACCGTCACTTGATGATCTGACTCTACCCAGCTTGACCCCGGCCTGCTCAGGTCTTACGTGGTCACCGATTGCCTGAAGAACTTCGCTGAATGTTTGGCATCCTTTGCCTTCACCCTGATGGTGCTGCGTTTCATGGCAGATTCTCCAGTTCTTAAAGCACTTCGCGCTCTAGGTGGTTTGAGCCCCTCTCGCATTGCGAGCTGTACCCTCGCAGCCGATCTCTTTGCAGCAGACTTCCACAGCCCTTCGTATGTGGGGACCGTCCCAATCCTCCGAGATGTGGAGTGCCACAGAGTCTCCGTTTGTGAGTGCGTTACTCCTTTTGATCACTCTGTGCCGCGTGCTAACAAAGCCGGCTGGGTCTTTAGCAGTTCCCCGCACTTCTACAGTGAGCGTTCGGACTGTGTTGTCGAAGCCAGGAATCTCTTCAGGGCCATCGAACACCTCGAAGCCTTGACTGCTACGCAGTACTACCACTGTCCCTTCTGGCAAATTTTGTGCAGCTGTTGCCGATGGGAACTGTGCAGTTGCTCAAGGAGATTCTTATCGCCTTCCGAGCCTTGACTGATCAACATATCTCGTGTGTTCCGAGCCCCGACGATGCTCAACTTTGCCAGCGTCGTTCTCGTGAACACCTCCTCTGGCCACTCTTTAGAGATGAGTGCCAGCTGCAGCTCGGTTGTATGGGCTTGCTTCAGATCCTCGTTTATCTCCTTAATGAGCTCTGCAGTCTGGATCTCTTCGAGTCTTTCACTTTCCACTTGTCTGTTGCGAGACAGCACATCCCCTGCGTCCTTAGTAGTGCCGCATGTACCGGCCTCTGCATCTGTCTTCTCCGTACTTCCTGAGAGCTTCTCCTTCTGCTTTTGAGCCTCCATGAGGTCGTTCGTGAGCTTTTCTATGTGAGCGGTCGCTTGCTCTTTTGCCTCGGTTCTCTCGGCCTCTCGTGTCAGGTTTTGCATGTAGCACCAATGTCCATCCGCGTGTTCGGGTACTTGTCCGTTAACAGCCCAAGACTTTTGGCCGCGTCCTGGATCTTGCGAAATGCCTCATCGAAGTCTTCTTGTCTGCCAGCCTGGTTTAGTGAGTACAGACGGCCTGGCAGCTCCAGTTGCTTTGCAGGGTCATCTGGCAAATCTGGAAAGCCGAGGCCCCGTTTCTCGCTCCTGCCTGGTCTCTCTCTGGTGTCGATGTGTTCGTCCATATTGTCTGCCTTCGTAGCGCTCATGTCCTCCTTGGCGTCTAGCGGAGTGGCCGAACTTGCCGTGACTCCAGTGACTTAATGTTCAGCTGGGCGGGATCCTTTCGTTACCTGTTCTTGTCCACTGGGGACCTTAGGACTTCCTTACTCGGCTCGGACGGATTCGACATGGTCCTAGGACCATGTCAGGTGTGAGTGCACACATGCAGCAGGGTCCATTCAATTTATTTGGAAGTTTATGAGGTCCGAAAAGTTAGTTGCCCAAATTGCCAGCCCAGACATTCACGGAGAACCGATGCTGGTGTCTATGCGGGCGGGTCATATGCGGGTTCTCCGTAGACCACCATTGCGCATTGTGTGCGCTGAGTACAACCATCTTGCGTGAAGGTCGCTTCGTCGGTGAAAAGAACAAAAGCAGGAAATTCCACATCGGCCGCGGCTTGTTGCAGAAACCAGCGACAGTAATGAATGCGTGGCTGATAATCAGAATCCCGCAAGGCTTGAACTCGCTGCAGCCGGTATGGGTGTAGCCCGATTGACTGATTCATTAGCACCCTGTGAACAGTGGTACGACTTACACCGACACTTCTAGCCACCTGTCTAATGCTTGCAGAAGGACGCGCAATTACTTGCTCAACAATGTGGTCCTCCGTATTTGGGCTTCTCACTGTTCGCGGTCGTCTCGCTTCGTATTGACGGCCTTGAAATGATCCAGTTTCGCAGTGCAAACGATGAAGTCTCAAAAACATTTTCCTGCCAGGTATACGTCGATTTAGGAAACGCTCTGCGTACAACCGATGTGCAAGACTTGCGTTACCGTCTGCTTTACCATACATAAAATGCATGTCAGCTTTCTCGACATTTGTGAACCGGTCCATCACGATACACGTGGCAACAAGCGCCTGCACTTTGTAATAGAACTAATTGGCGAATGTAGACTCAGTTAGGCGACTACGAGAGACTTACGAACGATGACCGAAAACAAACGACGTACGTCTAGCGCGTAGCGCAGCGAGCGAAGAATGGAATTAGGCCATGCTTCCTCGGCCTATTTATTCAATCAAGGAAAGCTGTGGCGCTCGTCTAGTAACAATGTTAAACGATGGAATCGGATCTTCTCTTTTTCTCGGAAGACAAGATGCACGTTCGATGATGTGCTTGGTCGACTGTCGTGTTATTTTACAGAGTTATTTATGACGATGTTGATGTCTGGCTGGTGACAGTACCTTAGTCGTCGAGGTGTACGTTGGATTGGATGCCCGGTCGACATCGACGGCGCCAGTAGTGAGCTGTTCTGTTGATACGTTGTGTATAACTTCGTCCACCGTATCATAATTTGCCTGAGCATTTAGTGAGCCTCCTCGTTTTGTTACTGGAGTGCAGGTATTTTCTATTTCCCACCATGGGTTTAGCTTGCTTTGCTTTTGCTCTAGTCGACGCTATGTATGCTCGCGCTGCTTAACGAAGGCTGCTATCTACAGACACACAGCTCAGTGTGCTTTTGGCTGGCGGGCATTCGTTCGAGCAATATTTAAAGTAAAATAAATATTTGTTTGAGCTTCTACAGGTTTGACGAGTGACTTGATTGACAAAGAAACAAACATAGTAGCTGCATGTGTGCACTCACACCCGATATGGTCCTAGGTAGATTTGAGTTACTCTGCAATTACAGATGCCAGCTCTACCAATTTGGTACCAAAATGATTACTAGAAATGCACGTTCGTCTGGACGTATTAGTTTTGCACGCGTAATGGAAAAAAATTTGAGAACCTGGGCGTTAAAGTTTAAACATGCAAAGTGAACTTATAATTTTGCAATCTTCTTAATATCACAATAGTCATTTTGCTCGCTTGCGTCAGGTATAGTTTTTAAATGTAGAATTTTCTCCCGAATGCGCCGGTGTGCTCGGTTTTTCAATTGAAGAATGCGTTCTTTTTGCATCATACATCATTTTGCAAACGTATGTCGGAACAGCCCCCCCCCTAAAATAACATTAAAAAAAATTATCTCACTCCTATACGGAGCATTTTCGCTCCCCCTTTCCATTGGCAAAAATGATTTTCTCACGAGTTGACCATACCCTAGCGTTTTGGATACACAAATAGGAACACCCTGTATATATATATATATATATATATATATATACAGGGTCATTCAGGGAGTATTGACTTTTTTCGAGGTTTGATAGAGCTCGGCAGAACGCGGAAACTTCTTGTATAGGAGAGAGAGTGAAGTTTATAAAAGTAGTTATTCAGCTTTTTTTTCTACATAGTTGTGCTACACCGGCGTGTTCGGAAGAAAAAGAAAATTCTGCATAACGGAAGACACTTCACTAGCTTACGTAGCAAAAAAGCGAATACACAGGTTGAGGAAAGTCATAAAAGTAGATATGCTGTTATGTCGTACGTTAACGCTTTTCGTGAAAAATCGTAAATGTTTCCATTACGACCAAACATGTATGTCCAAAAGACCACTCTCACGCAATAGCAAATTTAATGCCCACACTTTCGTACCAAAGTGATGATGCTGCGTTACGTAGTTGTCAAGTCACTAACCTTCTTCGATAGCCACATCGAAGCGAAGACATGCATTTGCATAGGGCGTATGAGAAAGTTAGGTACATATTTTGAGGTTTGGTAGAACTCAGCAAAGAGACTAATTTTTCCTAGTGGAAGGAGGGAGCGGAAACGTCTTGGCAAATTTTTACGGTTCTGAACGTGAAAACTTCCACGTAAAACAAACAATTAGACTGTCGAAAAACGCTTAGTTACTTGACAACTACGTAACGCAGCACCATCACCTTGGTACGAAAATGATGGGCATTAAATTGCTATTGCGTGAGAGTGGTCTTGTGACGTACATTTTTGTCGCAATGAAATTATTTTATGATTTTTATGAAAAAGCGTTAACGTAAAATATCGATTGTTTTGCGAATTACTGTTATATATATATTTTTTCAGTTGGCGTCTGCTCACCGTTCGGTGGCACACGGCCCGCGTAAGCACGCTCCGTGCATTTTGGCTTTTCTGCCGTTCGTTGGCCTGGTGAGCCTCTACTTTGGTGTGATGGAACTCTAAAAACTCTGTGTTTTGTTGTGTGTCCTGTGCTATTT